>JAMKCH010010178.1:0-27500 GCA_023653785.1 Ophioderma brevispina | reverse complement strand
CGCATTATTATCGTAATTTTAAGCCACCAAATCAAGAAAAATTATGCCATATGATACAACACGTACGACGCATATCACGAGAAGTCAACTGTGTACGTATGCAAGAAAACTGAGCCACGTGCACGTCCGTGATCATAACGCGTATCGCGTATTTGTTACTCGGACGTCACTTCTGGGTCACGCTTGCCAGCGCGATTATCACTTTCATTTTGGAATTTCCTTTGAAAGCTTGTCCAAAACACATGATATTATGCCCAATTTTTATCAAATATACGGTTTCTCATTTACTGCTTCGTGCAGATTTTACATTGATACCAATACATACTATGAATGAAACCATTTTTGGTGGTATTATAAGCATGTTTAAAGCATGTCCATGGTTCTTTAAAATTTTAAAACATCAGAATCACTAAGATGGATATTACCCAACATCTGCTGCTTAAATAATGGAATATCAGGAACCTGGGAAAATGTTTTTGGTTTGGTAAACCTTGAATAAATAGCTTGACAAACCATAATACATTTATATATATTTGTCTGTGTTAACATGTTGTTTTTTTTTTCAATGCAATAAATTGGCAGGCGCGCTTGGCTCTGCAGAAAAAAAGTGCTTGAAATATGTTTTATAGCTCCAGTTGGAATTCTTGATTTCTTTCTGCGAGTCTATCTAGGTTGATGTTATTGTGCTTTGGTGTGAGTAGCTTCTGCTGTTCTAGCCTGGTATTGATTTGGATCTTCCCCATTACCATCCTGTGATCACTGCCTACATTAACCTTATTGAGCACATTGACATCCTTTACCATATTTAGATCAGTTGACAAGATATACCGGTAATCAATCTCGTTCTTTGTGGTTCTGTCTGGACTTGTCCATGTCCATTTCCTGTTTGCCTTTTTTCTTGAAGAAAGTATTCAGGATTTTTAATTTGCTGCTGATTGCAAATTCCACAAGTCTGCCTCCCCTTTCATTGCGCTCAACAAAACCGAAGTTTCCAATAGCAGTTTCCTCGCCATCTTCCCTTCTGTCGACCTTGGCGTTAAAATCTCCCATTACTAGTTATTGTGTAGTGTGCCATGTTGTTGCTCTGGAGCGGGTCATTGATTTCTTCATATAGTTTCTCCATCTCTTTATCATCGTAACTGGTGGTAGGTGCATATACTTCAATGATTTTGAGTCTGCATCTTTTATTTATCCTGACAGTGAGCTGTGCCAGTCGTTCATTGCCACCTTTGAATTCTGTTACATTTCCCGCCAGATTCTTATTAACCAAGAATCCCACTCTTGCTTCACTTTTCTCTTTCTTCCGATATGATAGAGATATGGTGACCAATTTTCAGCTAGTTGTTCTCCTTTCCTCCGAACTTCACTGAGTCCAATGATATCCCACTTGATCTCTTCTAATTCCTGCTGCAATTCAAGCAATTTATCTTCACCCAGAAGAGTTCTGATATTGTACGTCCAACATTCAGATTCCATTGGTGGCCTGTCCTAACCCAGAGATTCTTAGCACCCCCTGCTCCTTTCCTGACTGAACCGCCACCTTGGTCCAAGGATATAGAGCTGCTGGGGATTGGGGCCATTGTAAATTAAATTTTGAAGACTTATCCATGTTGGTTGCAGGCCTATTCTTCCACGCTGGCCTAGTGCGGGTTGCAAGATATGGAAGTTGCTGGATGGTCGCCGTTGGCTCTCCAGAGCCGGCGCCCTTAAGTTAGATGTTGTTTTTAGTTCTATCGGGGTGTCCTCCTCGCCAACTTCCCGTAGAAAGTCAGTGGGGTTGCCAGTTTAGTCGCCGACAACTCGACCCTGAACAAGTTGTACTGGATACAGGTTACCGGTAGCAAGCCTCCTGACCTGACCTGAGTCATTTAGTTTGAGTTTATTTCTCGACATTCATGTTCGTATTGCATCAACACACTTGGAAAGTTTAAAAATGGTGGCGGCAGCCTCACCAGGAATGCGGGGATCAAAGATATATGATACATAATCCCATAACGATGAATGATGTTGGTACCAGATCGGGAATACAGTGTAAAGGCTTTGTGGACCAACGATTGACCCCTGAGGAAGAACACAATCAAGATTGTGAGCATCAGACGTAGCACCATATAAACTGACGTGGAATGCACGGCCTGACATGTATGATCTAAGCCAGTCAAGGGCTGCACCTTTGATACCAAAGTCATGTTCAAAGCGTTGAGGCAACAGAAAGGTCAAGCATGATCAAGAAGACCGCGTGGTTTTTATCAAGAGCAAGATCAATGTCATCTTTTAACCTGAAGAAGGTCAGTCTCTGTACTGTGATGGATTTTGTACGCTGACTGGAAAACTTCATTTATATTGTTATCTTCCAAATGCTCATTGATCTGCATTATTGCTGCCTTCTTAATCACCTTGCCTATGAAGTTAATGTTAGAGAAGTCATTATAGCCTATAATTTGATTTGTTTAATTTCAAGTTTGGCCTTTTTGATCATGTTGATGCTTGGACTCAGTACAGCCTGTTTCAAACTACGTGGTAAAACACCACTTGTAATAGGTAATTATTCACAATACCTGTTATAGGCCCCACAACAACATTGGGAGGCAATCGAGTAAACAAGATTTGTTTGCACTACTCATTATAATATTGCCAACACCATCTTCACTGAGCTCTCTAAAAGCCTTAAATTCATTTGTAACCATGGTGTTATAATGTAATTACAGTACAAGATGGAACACCAACACTCTTACTTTCAATGGCAACCCTTATTTTTTCAACTTTGTCAGAGAATAATTCTGTTACAAAGGTCAGTGGCATTAATATAAGTTGGTAATACTTTACAGTTATTATTAAGCAATCTATATACCTGCCCAACGTTTTGAAAGTGCTACAGTAGCGTTGCTTAACACCTCTTTAAAGTAGTTTTCACAATTATCCGCGAGAATATTCTTCAGCCTATTTCCTTTTCGAAGCAGTTCTTCTTCTTCTTCTTCTTCTTGCGTATGAGGCAGCAGCTAAATATGTTGTAGACGGTGGAGCCAGCTCACTGTTGATTGGTTGGGGTTTGAGAAGTCTATATCCACCGGTGGACGAAAGGTAGGGCACTCATTGAGAATGTGATCCGCAGTCTGTGATGGAGAACCACATTGGCAGGCTAGAGATGGCCGCAGCCCCCATCGGTGCATATTGCTATTGAAGCGACCGACTCCTGTGAGAATCCGGTTTAAGGTGACCAATTCCTTGCGTGGAAGATTGCTACCAGGTGGTAGTTCTGTCATATGTGTAATAGTGAGTTGGTCTGGTCTTGAAGTATCTAGCCAGGCAGTATTCCATGTCTGTAAGATGTTGAATGGGGAGCTGGAGAGTTTAACAGAGTGTCAACAGAAAGGTCGACGAGAGCCCAGTCTCTGTCTGCCGAGCTGGTGTGATTCTTTGACAGTGTTATACAGCAGGTGCTTGTTGTCCAACAGGGCCTTATTCACTAGTTTGTGCATGTGGTGTTCTCTCCGAAGCACTGCAGGTGCAATGCCTGTAAGCACTGGTAGAACTCAGATGGAGTGGGACGGAGGCGACCATGTTATGGTTCTCAAGGTCTCGTTGAGTACTGTGTCCAGCTTTGTGTGAGAGCTATTGCACCATGGTGGGTCGGCATATTCAGCAGCGCTGTAGACCAGAGCAAAGGCGGTGGTGCGTAGAGTCGTTGGGCTGACACCCCATGAGGATCCAGCAAGTCGGCACAGGAGGTTATTCCTCGAAGATACCTTGGCGTATACGGACTCGAGGTGCTGCCGATAAGTAAGCTGCCGGTCAAGCTTCACTCCCAGATAGGTTGGTGTAGGATTGTATGGCAGAGGCGCTCCATTGAGGTTGATTTGTGGTACTCCGTTCCTCAGACGACGCAGACGACTACTCTGCCCATCACTGCATGGTCTTGAGAATAAAGCTACGGTTTGCAAGCATGTTACATAATGAATTGTACAAGGTGACGATCCGGGATGGTCCTGAGAAGCTTGAGTGTCAGGCCCTGATGCCACACGGTGTTGTATGCTGCAGTAAGGTCCACCAAGATGAAGCCCCTGCCTTAAAGCAATATTAGCCAGTTATTTTCTCGAGGTGGCACTATTTCATCATGGACGGACATAAACGTAGGATTTCCAGCTCTGCCGTAAAGTCCAATCTGGGATCCCAATTCTAATTACAAAATCGCTTATTTTGTGATAAATACACATTTTTTAGCATTCTCGTTCGCAGGTATAGTTTCCTAGACAATTACCAACGTAACTGTGCAAAAATATCAAATTTTGAAAATTGGGGGCGCTCTTCAAAAAATGTGCCAATATTGCTTTAAGACGCTTTTCAAAGCTTTCCTCAATATCATTTGTGAGTTTACAATCTGGTGGACAGTGTTCCGGCCACGGCGAAATCCTGCTTGTTCGTCAGACAGATGGGGTTCGACGACGGGATCCAGCCGGGCCGGGATCATCCTCTCAAGGAGTTTGAAGGAAACACACAGTAGGGATATTGGGCGGTAGTTCTTAATTAGGGTTGTCGACAGGCTTGTTTGGTTTGGGGAGTGCGATGATAGTAGCCCTCCTCAAGATCTTGGATAAGGACTGGTTGGCAAGGCAACATGTGTAGAACTTCTGGAGCCATTCAAGACATCGTAGGCCGCATTGCATCAGGAACTCCGCTGGTATGTTATCAGACACCTGGGCCTTTCCACTCTTAAGTTGGCTGATAGCAGAGGTAAGCTCATCTAGTGAGAAGGATGTTGAAAGTGACCCGTCCACGCCGGGGGCTCGACGAAGTTTGGTGATCTCTTTTTTAACAGAGCGAGTGTGATCCTGATCAATGTTCTTGGAACGACCATTTGCGAGGAGTTACTCAGCGATTGAATTGGCAGTCACTGGACATTTCGATGGTTTGGAAATTCTGCCGGTGAGGCGGTTTATAGTCTTCCAGGCCTTCCTGCTGGAAGCTGCTGGAGTGAGTGAAGTCGATTTCTTGGACCGTCTCCTCCCGGCACTTACGGCGTTTCCTGTCCAAGCAGTTTGTCAGATCTGAAGTCCTGAAGATAAAGTTGTCCAGCTCCTCGAGGCGACAGGGTTCAATAGGTCTCTCAATGACACAACACATTTTGGTTTCAGGTTTCAGGTTTATTTCCATCTCATTACACATGTACAGTAAATATAAATATTGTAACAAATATAAAATATGAACATATTTAATAGAACAAAACATTGATTTAGATATAAATAATATACAATCTGCAAGAAATGTGGATGCCACTTAAAACGCAGGGCGTGTAATTAGTGGCACCCATGCTTAAATTACACATTAACAACATAAGCATGAAACTTAATTTGATAAGGCATTAACATACAATGATAACTTACGAGCAAAGGGGAAGCGAAGAAAATAAGGGTGCTGACCCAAATTACAATTATAGATTGAAAAAAACAACAAAGAGAAAAAAAAAACCGTTAAATATGTAATGCACTAAGTATAAGTTACCCAAATTATAAGACAATTAGTTGACGAATAAACATCAATGAGCTGTTGTGCGAATTGCTTAAAATAGCTAAGGAGTGGGGTGTTAGAAGGTATTCAACATTGCCATAAAATGGCTCTGGAGATAATGGTTTTTTCAGCAAGTCTGGTGTTGGTTGTCTAACGTACAAGTCCGTAGATGATCGGGTGTGTATAGGATGGACGTCTTGTGGTCAAGAACACATGATCATCTAAGATATTGGAGGAAGTATGTCATGATGGTTATTTATACATTAAACTGTGCAGTTTGGAAGACGTAGAGTCATGAATTAAGGTATTCATGGAGAGAAAAGAGGTCTGTATGGGCTAACCAAAGTGAATTGGGCATGGAAGTTAGGATTTTTTTTGCCATAAAAACAAAGAATGAAGATGAGAATTTTTTTATAGCCCAGAAATGTCACAGAGTTTGATGTAAAGGGAAGACAAGGCGTATATATAAGGTGGTCAAGTGAATAAGGGGAGAGAAAGGTTTAACTTTCCGCTGATACCGTATATTAGAGAAATATTTTAGTAAAATGTGAAGTGTGGATTCAAAGATGGCATCTCAATTAAAATGCCCAAAATTTAGTTGTGGTACTGATGCAAGTGGTTTGTATTGTCGATAATAATTTTTAATATTAATTTTACTTTTTTATTTGTTTTTGAAAATATTGAATTTCTACCATAAAATGAGTTTTTTTACTGTTTAGAGAAAGTTTATTTATTTCAACCAATAGATATCTGGGGTTAAGTCTTATTTTCAAAAATGCCTAATGTATGACCATCCCAAAGAGTGGATTCTTTTAATGCCCAAATGAAGCTTCATTTGACTTCAAAAGATGACAGCAGAATAAAAGCTTTTAAGATCATGTGGAAAAAAAATTAATTATGATCTGGTTCGTGACAGATTAGCAACTTGGGGGATTAATCAACCGATGGTACGGCAAAATCTATTTGCAAGCTCAGCTTATATAATGACAGCTAGTTTTCCCCATCTCTAAATAGACATTTATTATCTTACATTATCCAATTGGATCTCACAATTCAATTGGTATCATGGAAATCTACCTATAGGTTGCATTCTTTAATTTGCACCATACCTGGAAAATCCTAGCGATTTATAGTCGTTTCTAAAAAGTCCCTAAACTTGTATAACAACTCGCCCCTTCCAAAGTTAGCATTACGGGGAATTCAAGCTGAATAATCCATCTCGTGCTAATAAAAATCTGGGAACTAAGATTATAACAAGGGCCTTTCTTGCTAGGACTCTTGTCTTAGTTGCATACAGAAATAAAATCAGATTTAATCACAATACAATAAATTATTACCACGCGAGAGAAAATGAATGCAAAAGAGATTTTATAATAGTTTTAATAGAATTCAGATATGACCCATTTTGTGGGAAGTGCTGCAAAAACTATTCTTTACTGAAGAACTTGACCATGAAAAAGAATGGACGAGACAGGGGCCAGATAGAGGCGCGGATATCACACGGCGACCAGCACAGGGGACTATGTATGTTATGGCATCAGGTGGCACAAGACCTAGGTGGCACGAGACCCCCAGCACTGGCACTCGCACACACAGTCTTCGAGTTTTTTTTTTTGCGCCCCGACAGGGCTCCCGTTCGTAGCAAACGCTTATTTAAATTTAAATTCTAATAAATAATAAATAAAATAAATCAATAAATAAATAAATACATAAATAAATAAATTAAAAAAAGCAAAAAATAAAAATCATTAATCTCTAAAGCTTGTGTAGGCATAGAGTAGTAACTGCTACTGCCAGAGAACGGCAAATTGTTCTATAAATGTAGACTTGGTAAGCTAAAAATACATACCAGCAATCAATCTAGTACCGGGTCCATCGGTGGTTTTTCCGTTTTCGGAAAAAACTAATGTGTTTTACTTCTCGTAATTGTCACTGACCTGAATTTGTGCATTGATTGGGCATGTCTATGCTACCGGTTGTGTCAAGTTGGGTATGGCTAAATTGAATACGGTACGCGACCCATCGACTTTTAACCCTTCTTTTTGACAATACTAGGATAATTGAATTTTTCTGATATTAACAATATTTTAAATTTGTCCTGTACTTTTATAATGTTCTAAGCCCCCTTTTTTTGTATAGGAGTCTCAACACACCTACTAACGGATAGTATTAAGACTGTCAGTAAACGGGCTAAGAGGAAGTGAGTGAAGAAATAACAGGTCCCTTTTCGCCCCGGTTCAACACCAATAGCAGTGGGTTTCCGCTAGTTGATAGACAAGCTTCCTGAAAGATGCGTGATGCTTAGGAGGGATAAGAAGGACGAAGAAGATGGTAATATTAGCTAAATATTGCTAAAATGTTCAGTTACGGTTTTGTGTGGTTCTTACGAAAGTTTTGAATTCAACAGCCCGACATGCTTGAGCCTTGAGGCAGGGTAGCACTGCGCTGCCTAACCGAGTTAGTACTCAGAGTCGAACTATTTATTTATGCATGCGAGTGTAGGTTGACGTGATCAGTATTAGGGTAGGCCGGAGAATCCACGTTTAGAAAATCCCGGTTTCCGCGCACGATTTTCGGCAAATTTGTGTTTTTTTTCACGCCACCAAAAAATCAGGGGAGGAATTAGTATCTGCATCACTTAAAAGTTCGGCACTTTAAATGCGGGTTTTCCGTTAACGTTGCCGAATTCCTAGCCTGTGGCAGAATACTAAATTCTTTCCAAAATCCGTATGTTCCGCGCAAAATTACCAACTGGAAAATGGCCGAATCGGGTAATTGCGCACCTAATTGGTCCAAAGGGTCCTGGTAGACCAATAATATCGCAGCTACATAAGGCGTAAATACATAAATCAATTGATCTTGGGAGTGAAAATGGGAAAAAAATTGTCGCCTATAAATCCTTGATCCCAGCCGATAATTCCTTGATCGAGAAACTCAATCTGTAGATAGCAAATGCTGCGCCAGTTCCGATAATCGAACTAGAGGTTGTTACATACACATATGACTTGTCGAATTTCAATCCGGCCTGGGGGTCCCGGGCCATAGCGGGGTATATGCGGAGGCATAGCCGGCATGTACAAAAAAAGTATTGCCCGCAAGTCCCGCGTGTCAGCCCGGGGCGTGGGCCGGGAGGGAAGGTACGTTAGCTTGTCCCCGCCATGCCGGGACAATCATTGATGTTAGCTGGGACTTACGCAGGGTAGGTACAAAAATTTCCCGGCTCCGCCGCGGGACATATAAACTGGGGGAATTAACAAATGTGTCACACCATATAACCAGGCTATCAGTGAGCAGTAGCGCCCATCAAATCTGTAGGTATATAACCATTGGATATTAGCTACCATTGCAGTCGATCTCTTCCATGTCGATGTCGTCGTTGAAGGCAAGCTATACAAGTAGCTAGCACACCCACGTCGCGCACGGGTTCGAGATATAAACAATTCGAAGTATCGATATGTTCAACGCTAAAATCGCAGGAAAAACCATCAAAAATCAACAGTTAAAGGTTTGTAAAAATTAATATCAACTGAAATACACGAAATTACTAAATTTCTGATTCATTTAATTTATAAAATCACCGATAGTTGAAAGATTGATATTCTTACTAAAGCCAGACAGGACTATGTCATTCATTGCTTAAAACGGGGGGCGGGCATTTTAATATGAAAATTGAAAAATTGAAGAGATATGTAACAAATAATTTCTCATGAAAACCTTTCTGTTAATAGCTCAAAATACTCCGAATGCCGCATGTTCGATACAATCAAAAATTAATTCGAACTTTTTTTTGGCAAGGTTACTCCATTCAAATTTCCATTTTTTATATCGGGATCATTGCGAGTTTTTTGAACGCAGCGCCGTTCAGCCAAGAGTACAGCCTGCCCAGGCTCCTGCGTTTATAATGGGAATCCATATGAGGAAGATTGTTAACTAAGTTAATTGTTTTCATATTTGTTGCTGTTTTGCGTTGTGGAGCAATGGACAAGCGACTCCAGTGGGTTGAAGAGTACATTCCAAAGATGTGAAATCAAATTGAGAACCATTACTATGAAAGACGCAAGAGGATCTTGTCACTGTTTATGGTATAGTAGTTATAGTCATATTGGTGTGGTGGTTGGTTATCCTCAAATTCTTTAGGAGACAACCTGGCAAATTAGAATAAGTAATTATGTATTCATCGACAAATCATTTTTTCTCTCGATTGGTTAAATAGTCTTGGGGAGAGAGAAACAATCTTCACCTTTGTTATATACATGTTGTTCATAATAACCGCCCCCCGGCTCTAATAAACGCCCCCCCACCCCCCCTTATGATTTTTGGATTAAAACAATTCAAGAAAATAAGTTAAGCTTAACCTAAAATCAAATGATTTAATGGCCGGAACTGTCGTAATCCGTATTATAATCACTGTGTCAATCAATATGCTTTCTACAAAGTACAAAGTGCTGTTCGTGGATGTAATGTGTATAACGACATCTGACCCTGAGTAATCTTTTATAAAACTGTCTAAGGTGATTTGTGGGGATTTTGGACTTTCCACTTTTGACTTAAAATCGCCCCTCTTTTGAAAAATTGACCGCCCCCGGGGCGTTATAGGAACAATTACGGGTATTTAGTAAATTGAGAAGTTGTGGAGAGGAAGTTAAAATAGCAAGTCACTATCCAGAGTAGGCCGACAAAAACGACAATCACCAGGATGATCTGTTGTTTGTCTGAAGTTTCCGTTGGCAGCTATGATGCTGTTGGTGCAGGGTTTTTAGATATACTTGCTATGTTAGTGGTCGGATATCGCAGTGAATTGTTTTTAACAACCAAACCAACGAGGTTTGCTTCTCAAACATAACTTCCAATTTGGTGAAATTTCGGCTCGGTCCTACACTCGCAATCCAAAATGTAGTAGGAATTTATAGCTAGACCTGTTGTCGCATAGCGGGATCCGAACCGGGGATTGTACAGAGTTTTAAAGCAGTCTCCGCCCCCATGTTGACCGAGAATATAGGGGATTGTCACACCGAAGCCCGGTAGTAGGGCCGGGACATAGTGGGGGATGTACAAAAAATTTAAGCCCGCCTACCCGGGATTTTGTGTTACTTTAGCGGGGACAAAGGCAGGGGTGTCACGACAGTAAAATGTACACATTTCCCCCCCCCGGCTATTCCCCGCTATCCCGGGAACCCCAGGGCCGGGATTGAATTTGAACAAGTGCATTATATGGCTGACTTTAACATTGAACTGGACCTCAAGTTACGAGCAAAAGCCTTTCCGGGCCAGCGTGAAAAAACAAATCCATATGTACTTCATGTACGAGCACTTCAAAAACAGGTCATCTCGGCCCATTACCATCTCGTCCCTGCCGACGCGGCACAGCTTCGCCGTCTCTCGCGGCTAGTGATGTCCGCTCTTGATGTCAGTCGGAAATCTCCCGATTTGGGGGGGCGAATCGGCTTTTGAAATCGGGATCGGGAGAAAAGTCATCAGCTACCGAATCTACCATCAAACCGATCTCTCCCACACTGACAATAAAAAGCCCAAAGTTTACTAAAATATCAACAGATTTTAAAAGCTTCTTCATTTATTTTTTCTATGTGACTACTACATTATGTCATTATAAATGCGCTGCCATCATTTAACGCAAGAATCCTTTGTTGTACACTGTAATCATTCTATTTTTGCGTATTTTACACAATACTCTGAAACGGGAGGTTTTTCTGCGGGTGAAGATCCCTCCAAAATACATGGAAAAATTCCATCAACCTCTACAGACGGAAATGAGGCCATGCGTACAAGAAGTCATTGCAGCCATTGTATGTCTGGACAATGAAAGACTCCACTTGTGTTTCCTCATACGTAATTCATCAGTAAAATAGTTCTTAATTAAATTATCTAATCTGTTTATTATCTTTCTTGTCTCTCCTTTTTTTTTTTTTGTAAACACAACTGAGTACAAGGTTTAAGTAATTAGTTTTGCGACGAGAAAGTGAAGTTGAGTTTGTGGCTTACATAGTCTGAGTCACAGCGGCGACTCAAGGAATTTTAAGCAACTTCGTGCCCGGTCAGTGCTTGGATGGGAGACCAGGATAGAATATAAGTCAGGTGATACTTTGTTGTTTTTGACTAATCCCCCATCTATTATATCTTTTTTGTTTTCCTCTCCTAAAATTTTTATTAAGGAAACATCTTGCCTCTAAGTTTCTAACGAAAAGAGACAATTTGTAATATTTTTATTTCTTTTTTGCACATTATTGACAAAACTAACGCCGTGGAAATACTTACCGGACCGCCTAAGGTCGTTGAAGTAGGACAAAGGCCGGCTAACAAGAGTGTGGGAGAGGCATACTGTATATGCAATGAGTAGCTCATGATTCGCAGTCGTAACGTTTATTCAGCGCTTTGTCAATATGTCATACTGCAAATGAATAGGAACTCGTGTCCGGTGCAGCGCTATTTCCACTTCAAAATTTTTACACAATTTTCTCCACGGAAGGCCCATGACCTACTTCCAGTCAAAGCGACGCTATTGGCATGTTCACTACTGGACTTTGACCCAAGATCACCTGTTACGCATGCTCATGAGCAGAACTCGCTCGCTGCGACTGGAAGGTATATCCTGGGCTTTTTAAATGTTACCAAATTGGGTCGCACATGTGTGACCCTTTCACCTGTCTCATGTCCCTTGGATTTTCCGGTGTTTTGTGTTTTGATTTGGCCAAAATGGTCCAGTATTTTTAAACCGTAAGTGTACCTGTTGAGAGTTTCTTTTACTATATACTGGTTGTTGTGAATCTTCTCTTTGGCACGATCCCGGTTTCTTTTTTTGAAACCATCTGTAAACTTGTCTTGACAATGTCCTTGGTCGGCTGATTGTTGTGACTTAGAAATGGTGTGTTAGTTGCATAAACCTCCTTGGGCTTTTTGTTGTTTTTTCATACCATAAATGCAATATGATGGACTGTACTATTTATCACCCCCACCCCCCCAGGCACAGGGGAAAATAATTCTTAAACCCGTCAAGGAAAATTTGGATTCGAATGTCGCCCACATTTTGGCAATTTGAATACGTCATAAGGTCTGTAGGACCACTTGCCCGTTGAAATTACATTATTATGTATTTTGAAAGGTTCAATAAGGGATTGCAACAAAAAAAACGGACCCCAAATATTGTAACGAAGTTGGCTCAACCCTTTTAGCACCAATGGAAGGTCCCCAATTGGTCATTCATCAGATCGAAGAAACGGTCCATCACAGGTCAACAAAGTGTTAAATTTCAAGTTCAAATAGATCTGAAATTAACCCAATTTTTTTTTGGATTAAAATACTGAGATTGAATATGATGGGCTCACACGCTTATAAAGAAAGTGTACATTTCTACAGGATTATTGGAGCAGCAAACAGGATACACCACCAGCAAATCTGTGATACCAAAAATAATAATATACTTCTATATAGAAACATGCCAGTAATCGATTTAAACTGGCCCACAATCGTGTTGGGTTTGCTGCCTTGATCCACAACAGAATGCTATAAAATTTTCAGTGGAATTCACCAAGATATGAAACGAATTAATTTCCAAGAAGCATGTAAGTTCTCTGCTGCATTGTAGTAAAGTAACAGAATTACAACATTATTTTGCGTTTATCCGGGAAATTCAGTCAGGGAGTGGAATTTCGGTACTGTTATGCAAATATGTTTTGATTGGGCCCTGTGTTTCGGGGCCGCCCATTCTAGCTACATAGCCCCTTCTACGTAAATGAGTCCATTTAACGGTTAGATATTGTGAACAATAATTCCCTACCCGACCTCATTTTTCTCCTCTGCTGGAACTACAAATAAAAGGCCCGCAATATGTCAATAATATCACCACAGTGACAACTCTCCTCTAAGCAATTGTTTAGCTTAGTGCTTGTTATGTTTTAGTCCCAGACAGTTTGCAGTGGCAGCGCTTCTCTGCATCAATGCCGTTCAACAGGATGCAAAAATAATTTGCCCAAATCGCGGTAAATAAGGTCGGAAAGTCGCCCAATTCGCTAAAAAGTCGCGGGCAACACCGGAAGTCCCATAGAAACCTATATTGAATTGACCAAGAAATCGTGGTAAAAATTTTGGGCGTCGCGGTAGCCTTCCTAGTGGGCGGTAAAGTATACTTACGAAAGCGATTATTGAGCTCGAAACCCCAAAAATGACATCAAGTTTGGTAATGCAAAGTCCCATGACATACATGTGGAGGCACTTACCGTTTTAATACTGCATCCCCACAGTAGATATCGACTTTCAGCCTGAGGCCATTCATTTGGCCCACTATATTTATTTTTTGAATCCATTGCATGTCGAAGAATAAAGCATAAAATTTCTGGAAACGTGCGTACTTCAGTCTAGATTTGTCCGATGATCCAACATGTGCTTATTATTGTCCCCGCCGAACAAAGTTCGGGAGGGGACTATAAATGGGCTCCGTCCGTATGTATGGTCCGTTATAAAAATGTTAACACTGTAGACATTTGGGTCACTCTTTTGTTCTGGATGAGCTATAGCAGCCAAACTTGGGTATATTGTAGGAGGGGAAAACCCCTATAACCATGTAATTCATACCCCCAGGGTCCTCCCCTGTTTGGGAGGGGACTATAATGTCTCCGTCCGTCTGTCCGTGTATAAAAATGTACACCCTTGAACATTTTGAGCAATATCTTTTTTTCTTGGATGGGCTAGAGCAGCCAAACTTGGGTTATTGTAGAGGGGGGAAACCCCCTACTAAACTCAGGTATTCATACCCCCAGATTCCTCCCTCCCCTGGGTCTGTCGGGGTAGGGGAAAAAGGTCAAGGAAAACGGTCAATATGTCCGTATGTATGTCCGTGATAAAAATGTAACCCTGGAACATTTGAGGATATCTTTTTTTTTCTGGATGAGTCTAGAGCAGGCCCAACTTGGGTATATTGTAGGAGGGGAAACCCGCCCTACTAACCATGTAATTCCTACCCCCAGGGTCCCTCCCCCTGGGGTCTGTCAGGGGTAAAGGGGAAAATGTCAATGAAAAGGTCAATATTGCACCGAAATTCAACAACATTGGGGGCCATATATTGTGTAACGATGTATCTGAGTTCCGTCCTGGCTTACGATGATGTAACTTGGTGGAAAGAAGCGGGTTGATGAATTCTTCTGCGAACTATTAATTTATGGGTGTAAATATGTTAAAAGTATCTAATTCTGCATAAGTTATGAAAATTTTCCCGCAAGGCTTGTGTAAAGTTTTCTTTCTGAGTTCTGTAATGCGTTAATGATTTAACTTGGTTGAAGGAAGCGCACTGAGGAGTTCTCTACCTGATTAGATTTGGGCGTATTCTGGCAAATTAATATGCAAATGAGCTAATTAATATTGCAAATCAGCGGAATTGCTAGTTGGGGGCAAAGTAACCACAACAAAGGTATTAAAATATGTAGTACCCATGTTTTCACATTGAAAGTTTTCCATCGAAGATGTAAACAAATTTGGAGTAGATAAAAGCCACGACATTGCAAGTTACCCTAGCATATGTGTATTCAAGCCAAATGATTGGCTAAAATATTACACTCATAGCACAAAGATTTTGGGTGGTTGTCTCCTGTAGCAGTGCAAAGTCCTCTGTTCCAATTATTTTAAGAATTAAGACATGGTAATATGCCTACTGGAAATTAATTTACATTTCCTAAGCAGCTCGAAAACAAAACTTTTGATTGGATGACAGCAACAACCCAGCAAGGTGGATAACTTCTCAGTTCAGTGACATGTAATGGATGATATGACCCAAGGTTTTGAGAGTACCATTAATGTGTACAATGCCCAGATAGCACACACGATCAGTTACAGTATACCATCAACCAAGGGCAACAGTTTCAGTGTGTGTACTTGTACATCGCATGACTGAACTGATCTTGTTTTCTAGGTAGCATATATTATACACAACACTCAGGGGTTTGTTTTCTAAATACACTTGTGATGAAAGCTATTGAACTGTGCCATAGAGTTGATACTTCATTGCCTTCATAGTGACAAGCATTGTTTTTAAATCCTGTTTCCTGTAAAGTTTCAATATTGTAATCTATCTCGGTGCAAATGGACTGTGGGCAAAATATGTTAGAATCATTGATTGGAATTAAGGTTGATGCACGAGTATGGTTGATGCCTGTAATATATACTGTGGTTTATATCATCTCTCTAATATACGAGAGGGTTACCTATGATCTCAAGTATTTACCCTAACATATAAGTACTAACATCCTCGCTAAGCGATGGTTGTCTTTTTAAAAGATATTCTTGTTTAGAAACTGGTTGTTGCACGTGGGTCAGTCTTTTGGGTTGCCAGCCTGTTTGTTTACCATTTCTTGGAAAAATGTGAAAATATGTAAAATTCGGGTTTCGCCCCTTTCCAGACAATCAGTGTTGGGTCCAAAATTTCAAATGTGGTACAGATTTTTTCAAAAATAGTGTTTCAAATTGAGCAAATTAAATATTTTGACTAAATTAGTGAATTTTCAGTGATTTTATTTTGCACGCTGGATTTTAAAATTTCTTGAGTCATATACCAACAGGTAACCATTTTCCTTTTTCAAGTTTTTTTTGGCGAGCTAGTGGTGGCCAAAATTAAGGGTTGACTTGGCAGGGTTTTAGTTGTCCTAGTGACGCAATATCGGCGGTTGACATATTTTCACGCAGCGCGTAAATACGAGTCGCCTTGTATGTTTGGGATATACCTCTGGCGCCCCCCCTTGCCTACTCCAAGTGGTGGAGGTTATTATTTTGACAAGTGGGCACACTGTAAGACTAGGTACAAGAACAAATTTGATTGACAATGAGGGTAGAGACTCAATTTTTTCCATTTTACAGAAAAAAGAACAAATGCCACATTGGCTATTTACATTTTAATGACATCTTTCTAGGTATATGATAAACTATAAATGTTCCGGGAATGGACCAAAATCGAATTGCTGCTTTTAGAAAATGTAAACAACACGAATAATCTTTGTAAAACGGAAAACTTTGGTCTCTACATGAAGGGGCATCGGAAGCACCCTAATATTGCATCTGTAAAACATTCGCACATGCTGGGGGCGATTGATATCATAAAGCTCATAAACTGAATTATTTAGAATCTTATCTGGTATTTGGGGGGGTGGCAATTTGCGATCAGAAATTAAACACGTGGTGATCAATTCATCATGTTTATACGTGTGGTCTGATCTTTAATGCCATAAAATATCAGTATAAGTGTCAAAACTACTTATGGATTTTTCCGTTCTTGGGGAATTCCGTTCGTTTTGCATCAGCTCAGAGGTGAACCTCGCATTGAAGCAAATACAGTTCAGCTCACATCGCTCATGCAGGATATGGACCAACAGCTAATATCTTGGGCAAATCATGGATTTCTCCTACTGTATTTCGCATTTTATGGATGATAAGATACACAAGAGTAGCCTACCATGAACGGATAATTCACTATTCATGGCATGCATTCAAGGATGAATTAAACTTCTTATCTTCACCATCACTGGCAACCTTTTCATCCATGACGTATCCAACAATTTGGTCCTAGTTCTGCTAAGGCATAACTCCACATTAATCTCTTTAATGTTTGTCATTAACCGATGTGTAGTTTATGCAAAAACACATGGCAATACCTTTCTACTGTTCCTACCTCAACTTTGTCGATCTCAATCCCGCTAAAGTACGATATATCCCTGTTTTCACTTATTTCAAACACAACTTGAGATCCTATAATTGGCGATACATATGTGACAAAAACTTAAATTAAAAAGTAAAAATGTTGGAAGAAATTTGGCAACTACAGTGGAGTCAAAAAAAACCCTACATTCAAATAAAAATAATAAAAATAGTTTAAGAATTGTTTTTTGCTCAAATGTTTGGCTATGGATTATAAAGAAGGATAAACGGCTTTCAGAAAACGCTTATTTGGTGTCATTTGGACTTTGGAGGAAGAATTTGCCTATTTTTCTAAGAGACTTAAAAATCCTGATTGGCCGTTTTGAGCCAAACAAAGATCCATCGCTTACATAGAGTAAATGGTCTTCAGCAGGGATTTGAAGGAAAACCATTTAACACCAATTATTGTTAAACCATAGAAGGTGGGAGAGTAATAGAAGGATTATAAAAATAATATCCCAGAGATTACAAAAGAAAATGCTAAGTAAAAAATATTCAATTTCCAAAATAAGATATTCAAGATAGCTGTTGTAAGAACCACTGTACAGTTTACTTTGGTTCAGCAAGATTCCATGGTTTTAACCTACCAAACGAAATTTGGGAGCAAAAGTGAAACCCATAGGAAGTTTTGATTCTCGCTCGAAAAAACAAGCAGTGCATATTGAATTTTAAGTTTATAATTCCCGATTTATTTACTGAAAACTCAGCTTTATGCATTTATGGACGCTGAGTAATACTGTAGTTGTGCAAAAAATAATTACCTTAGGATGTAAAACAATATCTCTGAGCAGTCTTTCATTATTTTCATGAACTGAGACATTGTTATGGGAGTGATTTTCAATAACTGACTCTTTATATGTGAACAATGGTAATTTAATTTCTTGAAGATATTTACTTAAAATTATGTTGCACAATAGACCATTTATTCAAACTGATGTTTTTTATCGAGAAGAAATCGATCACCATCTGAATTGCATGTGTTCATTTCTTTGCTTAATGTATATGGTTATAACTTCGGTGTCAGTCTCTCCGCATTGTTATTTCTAAAGTCGGCCAAACTGAATTTTTAGGTCTCCGCACAATTGACATTAGTTTCCTGAACCCATGTCCTTAAAAGACACCATACAAATCTTCTGATAGCCGGTTTATCGCTTAAACAACCAAAGCAAACATTGAAGCAAAGAAGGGGACGTTTAACCTTTGGAGAAAAAATCTTTCCTGAATGTAGGGTTTTTTAATTGACTCACACTGTACAATCACTTCTTCTCTTCTGCATGAGAAAGGGTTGTTTCTCTGGAAAAATGATGGATTTCTACTGTCTTTTTTAGCCAAAATTTTGTTGAGGATGAACTATTCAAAGGTATTTATTATCTTAAGAGAACATATATCAACTTGATTCTAGAATTGCTTTTGGTATTTTGTTCGTCTGCAGAGTGCAGTCCTCAAATGGCTCTTTGAAATGGCCTGCCCATGCCTGGTAAACAGGGGAAAGTTATTCCATGTGGTTTTGCCATAACTCACAATCTTTTACTGAGAAAACAACATGTTAAGACATAATGTGGATTTATGCTTGCAGAACTACATTTGGTCCATCCCAGCCTCATCATCAGGTAAACAAAGAGTCATTACCTTTCAACCGTGACCAAAAGTCGTTGCATGGGGTGTCATTTGTCCCTGGGATTTAGTCTTCCTTGCCGCGTCCATTACATGATCACAAACTCAAACTGGATTATTCTTGCCAACTTGGTACTTGGTCGTTAATACTTTCGAAATCACAACTTACTGCCAATTTCGGAAATCCTGCCATTTATGAAATCAAATGTTATATTTTGCACTAATCAAATTCATAAGAATTAATTGTGTTTTAAAAATGTGCTAAATAAACTTAAATTTGTAGGCGGAAACACCACTGTTGATTTTTCATTTATAGGTGCATCCACAGTAATTACTATTGAAATCCCTTTTGAAGGGAAGGCCTCGGAATGATCAACTAATTTTGAAGAGGTTCCGAAAGGGCCAACGTACCAAACATATGAAGGGCACTGGAGAAGTTTATTAATCAGAATGACTCAGTAAATGCAAGAAAAAACATTTCAATACTTTAATCAGAAAGAGACACACAATCTACCCGTAATTCCTTTAGTTTTTATTCATTTTATTTTGGAAACGTGAATATAACCTCGTAAACAAACAACAAAACTGCACCCCTCCCATTTCCCAACTAATGTTTTAGTCCGCAAAATGTTCATTGTTGAGCCAGATGTGCCAGTTTCTCAACATGCTCACACACACGTCTCAGCTGGACTGGCAGTCAGCACAGCGCGTGATACAATTTGTACCCGCAGAATCGAATGTTTGATGTAACATTGAATAGGGTCCATCAACGAACATTCTCAATTTGATACGATTGGGAAAAACAGAAATAACTAACTACACTACTAAACCAAAGAGTTTTAAATCCGGTTTTTTCCCTGTCAACGGGGGTGGGCAGGATTCACCTCACATTCGCAGCAACCACCCTTACTCCCTCCTTCCATTTCACCCGATTCAATGCATCCTCCATCCTCAACCCAACCCTCCTACTCTCCTCATCCACTTGCTTCTTCCAATGTCTTCTTTGGATGTCAATATTTGCACAAAAGGATTCATATTTGTGATTTAATTTTCTGAGCAACATGGCCAAGCTTAAAGACACTATCAGTGATTTGCTAAATCAGCAAATCGAAAAAATTATCAAAAATCAGATTTTTGCATGTATGTAACAAGTACAGGTATCATAACATACCCTGCAAATGATAAGACCAGAAGCAACCTAATAAGGACAGAATCAGAGATTTAGTCATTGCTGTCCGTTCGGACACTTACTACAACACGTAATTGAATGGAGAATCGTATCTTGGAACACTGCCGTTTTCTTCCTTTTCTGTCAATTCTACAGCTGGAAAAGGTAACTTATGAGAATTCTACAGACTTATCCTTCACTTTGAAGCTATTCCTGCAATTTTCAAATATTTTTCAAATCACTGATAGTGTCTTTAAGTATGATTTACACATGCTATTTTAGTATTTTTCGAGTATCAAACTGGCAAATTTCAGTACCTGTAACTTGAAGCTTCTGGGCGAGTCTCCGTTTCCCGGGACTCGCTTGCAATACTAATTTTCACAGAAAGAAATATTTGTAAATTACAGTCATAGTACAAGGTTAGAAGAAAGCCTTCAATGTAACTTTTGTTGTTTTGTGTCCTTTCAGGAGGGGCGGCTAACCCATTCCAAGGCCTTGAAAAGAGTGCGGTTCTGCAGGAAGTAAGCATCGATATAATGTCAAAGCTGTTGAGAAAATCTGTTACATTTTTATGAAATTCAGTTGAAAAATTAAAAATGGTATTTGCATATATATACACTTGAAAATTTTTGTCCTGTATTTATGGAGTGAAACAATAGATAAAATAGATATATCATTGATAAAGTTATCCAGTTGAAAGATAAAATTTTTGCCATTTTGCTATACATGACATAGTGATGGTTGTTGAATTTGAGCTAATAGAATTTTAAGTCATCAGACTATTTATTTAGTGAAACTTTTATGATCTGTGTTGTTTACTGACAGTGGCAAATTTTGCATAAAAGGCATCAATTTTTTTCAATCATATTTACAGTTGTGTGTGATATGTAACCCATGATTTTTTTTGTTATTTGGAACTAGGCACGGACCTTCAATGAAACCCCTATCAATCCCCGGAAATGTTGTCACATCCTGACTAAAATCATGTATATTCTCAACCAGGTGAGTAAGAGTGCCTTTTAGGAATGACATTCCCAGGAAATTTTGCTATTTGGAGGCAAATTTTTTACCTTTAAATAAAGTAATACATAAGAATTTAAGGTAAATTGTGAAATCTTGGAGGGAAAGGACATCACCGGATAAGGAGAGGAGGCCCTCTATAATCATAATAGTTATATTTCACCATCAATTTTGAGTTGGTGTTTGACAACTACTTTATCATGTACGCAAGGTGTTTTTTATCCCAAAAATACGCTTGTATCAAGAAAAAATGAGAAAGTCTGAGAAACTTCAGGGGCATGCTCTCTGGAAAAAGCAAAGCTTAGAACATGCCTCCATTTCATTGACCATTGATTACTTATATGAAGAAACAGGAAGATGTTGCATAGCTGCCCTTTGTCATGGAGCTTGCAAGTGACGCCTATAGATAGACCTTTTGTCCTTCATAAGCTACAAAGAGGCTACATGAGGCAGCCCTTTATAACAATACCCAAATACCTATTATAGCTTATGCTGCTAAGATTTGGATTATATAACCGTCTTCGCACCAAGCAGACTCTTGAATACAACACAATGGCCCATTACCGCGCTATTTATATCATGAGCAAGTTAACTACACTATGAGCTAATTACAATTCCCATGGCGCAGTTCAATAGCTTTCATTCACCATTGTATCGAGCACATACATCCCCTGTATTTTAGTATGATTTATGATACCCAGGACGTGCATGGTCAGCTGTTGTTAACATATGCTCATCCAAGGTTACTGAACAGAGCCCTTGGTAGATTAGCATGCCTTACCATATAGTGATATGGTATGATTTGTATGTAAAAAGTTTGTTGTTGTTTTTGGCAATTCCATTTAGTGTTCCGGCCCCCCAAAAAACAAAAATGCAAAAATGAGGTCTTTCCACCCCAAGAACCAGAACGCCACTCACATATATGTTGCTAAATAATGTAGCGCACATCCTTGCAACGCGGCATTGTGGTTCTTGGGGTGGAAAGGCTTCAAAAATGGAAATTTCAATTGTCCATTGAATCCTGTATTATAAATTTACATAAAACCGACTTTTGGGGAATTTATGTAAAGTGGGATTTTTTGAAAACCAGCAAAAGGTAAACTTTGAGCATGTCGCTTTATTATGCAAAACGTTTCAAGTTCATCCATTCTCATGAAAACTATAGAGGCGTCATTCATTCCTTATCCGGCGATGTCCTTTGGATTGTATTCCTGTGAAGTTTTGCATTTTTTCCAGCCCTGCATGTCTGCAAATAAAATGTACACTGTAATGTTACACATTTAATGTGCAAAAAAAAAATCACACAACAGTTAATCTGACATCATTTATTAAATTTGATGACGAATTAAAAATGACACTTACTTGCATTGGGATTTAACAATAGAGAAAATATCGGAGAGAAGTACCAACATGGCTATTACAACACCGAAATACCATAGACACTTGATTTTGGTACCAATGGATAGCTATGGTCATCTTCTTTGCATTGCTACCAAAATGAGTACCAACATGCCAAGAATTATGTCAGAATGATGTTATAAAGTTCACATGTCAGCAAAACTGCCAATTTCCATAGTACACAGTTAACATTGCAGTGTACATTTTATATTTTTGTAATAGCTTAAAGGAATTTATTGGTATAAATCTATCGGCACATATATAATGAAATATCCCTAAATATGACGTACCAGATGGTTTGCATGGTCATTGGAGTATTCCTTGCGAAGAAAACATTTTTACACATAACTTTCGAAGCAGTAAACGATTTAAGGAAGCCGCCACGTTTATTAATTTATTTACGCTAAGGTTTGCTACAAGTCATGTTTAGTCTTTCACACCAATTGAAAGGTGATTGGTGGTTAGTCCAGTTCTGGAATTGTATGAAAGACTATCGCTTTACTTTTAACATTGGGAATTAAAAAACAACAGCTTTAATTTAACGTTTTCTTAAAATATACTAAATTTATCAAACATGGCCTTACATTTTGGTCCTAATTTTATAAAATGAGCCTGGGATCGCTTGAGAAAATAGTTTTTAAAATATAAAATTAGAAAAAACTTAAAAAAAAAAAAAAAAAAAAAAAAAAATACATTGAAAAGTACGTAGAGTGCTGAACCGCGAATAGTGGGTTTCGACACTGATCTCTATACAATGGATTGGAAACCTGGGCTTCGTAATGAAGCACGTGGCATGTTGGTCATACCAAAAATGAGCCCAGGCAGGTGGTTAAGAGCGGTCATTTTATATATACAAAATTTCCCAGTGAAATGTGGATAAGCGACATAAACAGACTACAGAATCAAGCAAATTCAGTGAGCTCATTGTATTTGCCGCGTATGGGGAGGGCATCTCTAAAACGGCACCCGCGGATACAACTTCTGTAAACAGGTGTTTTGAATGGTATTGTGTTCGGTAGCCAAGAGGCCTGCCCGTTGCTACATTCATTAATATACAATACTGTTGTGTAGCCAATTCCATGTATAGAGATCAGTGGTTACAGTGGACTGCGATAAAACTCAATATTACGCGGACCCCTTTCAAATGTCCACGTTTTCATGGTTGTTGTGATTTAGGCCAAACTTAAAAACCTTTGTTAATCACAAAGATATCTTAACATTTTTTCTCATATCACTGAGGTTTAAAAAGTGTAGTTTTCTTGAATAAAAACTTGAAACAAACTTCGCTCTATCCTTTGTGTGATCAACCGAAGTCAAAAGGATTAGGCTGTGGCAAACTTGCCACGTGCATACTCTTCGCGTATTGGAATATTTTCGCTGGATATATTTTTGCTGGCTTCTGTTTCCGGTAGGCAGGCGGCGTTGTAAATATACAACACGGGTAATAAACAATGGTAGCTTCCATGATCGTTGTACAGTATTACAAATACTACATGGTTAGAGGGAAATAGGGCACAATTTCCCGAGGGTACTGGCTACGGCCTATCACCGAACCCGAAGGGTGTAGGGTGATTGTAGGCCGTAGCCATACCAAGGGACAATAGCTGTGCCATTATTTCCCGATATGAAACCATGTAGTATTTGTTTTATTACACCTCAATGATGACTCTGGGGACGCAGGTTGTAGGGAAAAACAGTTCAATCTATTTCCCTAGGGAAATAGTTCGCGTAATAGGGAATAAGCCAATGAAATAGCAGATTATGTTCATGAATATCATGAGGTGTAATAATGTGTATTATTGGTCGGGAATAAATCTGGATTTTTTTCAGAAAATGATACATCCATACCGGCAAGAAACACCATCTGGTAGTTTTATTTAGGGATATTTCAATTTATAATGTGCGATAGATTTATACCAATAAATCACTTTAAGATGCCTAACTTTCAGAAAAATGTACCTTGGTCAGGGGGGACTTATGAATTTTGAACTGTTTATGAGCTACATGATATTTAAAATGGAAAAAGAAATCAAATTGTTTGTATAATGTTGATGCGATCAAGCAAAAGAGTCTGGAAGTCGGTCAGATCAATTTTTACTTTTTCATGTAGCTGTATGCATCATTTAAAAAAAGCTAAATTTTGCTGAAATCCCCATTGAAATTGACCAATTACTTCCACAGATATGATCAGTTGACGGGTGGCCAAAACAATAGGAAACAAAAGACATTTTCTCCTTTGTTTGGCTATATTCTCAAAATCAAGATTTGCGACTTCCGACTAATTTTGCTTGGATCCACATCACAAATATTTTAACTGTCCTTTCTAATCACTATTCTAATTATAACCGTTCTTAACACAAAAAAATAGAATTCATTTACTAATGTATTTTAGTTTTATAAAGTCTTGTAAAATGTAGATGTAAATTCAAGAGACCACAATATATGACCAAGTGAGGTTGCAAAATTAGGGCAAAATGAGAACCCTTTACATTAGTAACTCTACACCTTTTCATTTTCATCATTAATCAGTAAACCACACGGCTGCTATAGATAACAATTTTTAAAAAAAAATCCTGAGCTTTTTTCCCTGAGTCGTGGAATAATTTCCTGCATCTTTTAGTAATATTTGTTACCAACTCTGGCATCCACTTGGAGTGTCAAGCGGTCTTATTCCGGGTCTTGATTTTCCGTATTTACAGGGTGAGCATGTTGGTACCACAGAAGCATGAGACATCTTTGCTATGACAAAAAACTGTTCCAACCCAAGATGTAGTTTGCTACAATAATGATTTTGTTATTAGTCACACATTTTGCCTTGTACAAAGCTTATTGTACAGCCTTGCCATATAAAATCAAAACAACATGTTTTCCTTATCAAATCAGTTATGGATCCAATCCAAAGACTGAGTGTAATTTGCCTGGAAGGATCTTGTTTTGAGAGAGAATGGCAAACAGTAGGAGTCTGGGGACCTACATGTAAACTCCAAAGTCTCTACTACATGAATTCTGGTTAACAACCAAATACAAAGCTGGCACATGCAAAACAAGTGTAATAATAACATTATCGGCCCTCGTCAAAGCCCCCGTGGGGGGATTGCTTCTGCTGAAGGCAATTGATGACAATAGTATGTGCAGATAAACTGAACCATCTAGGACTTGCAGGCCACCTGTAATCAACCGGAGATAAAATGGTTATATCTTCAAAAAGTCAAAATATGCATTTTCAGACCGTATTTAACAATCAGCCATGAAAAGGCAATCAAAAGAGTACAAACAATCTAGTCTTATGCTAGTAGTTATGAGAGGCTCCCAGTGGATTTGGGAAGCCATCTCAAAAAACATTGATGTATGTGTTAGACCTGTACATAATCTGCACAGTGTAAAAGGTCAAAACTTGACCAGTATAACATTAAGGAAAAAAACATTCTATGAACATTTTCATTCTTTGTTGATACCAAATATCTGGGAATAATGGCATGTGATTTTGACTTGATTCACAAGGTATTTTTGCGTCGTATGGTATATTTGGGTCATCAAAGAGATGTCGGAGCTTGCAGAAGATGTTATAATTGTGACCAGCAGTCTTACGAAGGATATGACGGGCAAGGAAGACATGTACAGGGCATCTGCCATACGTACCCTCTGCAAAATAACTGATGTGAGTGTCTGTTTGGTGTACAGTAGTGGTCGTGTTGTACAGCAACCAGATTTTTTTGAACAAGAGATATAGTTGAGTGCCTGAAAAAACTAGAGCCTAAGACCTGAAATACTAAGTCCTTAGACCTATAAAACTAAGGAATAACTAAAACCTGTAAAACCAAGGTTTAGGACTCACAAAAACTGAAGAGGCTTCTTTTTACCCATGCTCTCTTGGTGTCAGAGCTATTCATCACAGATTTAACACGTTTCCCAGACTTTGGGCTACTTCTAGCCCAGATTCGCTTCAGCGGTTCCATTGTTTTAGGCAGTCAACTTGAACCATTACTCAAAACTAGCGAGACATAGCAATTCTGATTTTTCTAGCCAGAGTGTCTCGCCTCAAGGCCGTTTATCAATGAAACTGCAACCCGATATAAGCTCATGTTCCCACACATATTTGCCGACGGGAGGTCAGTAATTGCCAATCTTTATCCCTAAAGTCCCTGGTGTGTGAGGCCCATGAATGTGCCTAGCACGGGTCCAGGGAAAAGGTTAAGAATTTCACCAAGCCATTCCCAAATGGCTGTGACCAAAGATTGAAAACACAATGCGGTTTATATAGAACACCTGTCCTTGAGATACAAGTTAAAGTCTACCAGAGTGTACCTAGACCTATGAAGCTGAGACCTATGTCCTGTGAAACTAAGATCTCATATCTGTAAAGCTAAGAACTAAGACCTATAAAACTAAGACCTATGATCTGTAAAACTAAGACTTAAAGTTGTGGCATACCTATTATGTGCAAAATGGTGGAAAATAATGCCACAATTGTAAAGTTAAGGATGTTTTTTTGTAAACATTGAACCAAAACACATTGTAATGCTCAATAATTTTGACTGGTTTATGCTTTCTTTTAGGGGACCATGCTTCAGAGTATAGAGCGTTATATGAAACAAGCCATTGTAGACAAAGTGTATAACGTCTCTAGTGCTGCACTTTCATCTTCTCTGGTAAGCTACAGGTATTTTATTTCTGCAGTGTGGTGTCTTTAATCGATATTTGTTTCATGGTTTATTAGGGTTTCTTACCAGCATTCAGCAGTACATGTATTAACAGTATATTAAAGTTCTTTTGCCATAGATTTCCCAATTTTTTATGTCGTCTGCTTGCATATTGGCATATAGGATTACTTTAACCCATCAGAGAGAGAAACTTTGACCGAAAAGTAAAACTTAGGCATACCTTCCAATCCTCAGCCTTCATTCCTACCACTCAACCCATCAAACTCACCCATTTTGACATCATTTGATGATGTATTTTTCTAGTCACATCTGTGAAATATTATGGTTGAATTGCTTTTCATTATGATAATACAAGGTTGATTGCTTACCAATATTTTTTGTACATAATTTGCACAATTACAGCTCTCATTAAAATAGTATATTTGAATTCAGTGAAATTTTGAAAT
>JAMKCH010010177.1:0-32793 GCA_023653785.1 Ophioderma brevispina | reverse complement strand
GAGTTATTAAAAGAGCTTGAATTGGATATGTAGGGATAAAAAAGCACGGAGGACCACACCAACCTAGCACCCGGGCCTAGCAAACCTGCTGATAATTTAGAACAATCTTTTAAAATAGGGCCTATAAATGATACTTTTTCCGGTCGGCCTATTTAGTTGGTTTTAGAAATGAATGATGGTATAATACTGTAAAATTACACAAGTACAAGATAAATGACGGAAGTTGCCCTCTATAGTTTACAGTCTTAACCACTCAAAGAAGGTATTCCACACATTAGTGGATGGGGGTGCTCCTGGCGCCCTACATCGCCAGAAAAATGCATTTCCCATTGGAATAATTCCTATAAATTAGGAACCACGCGATAGCTTAGAGTTACTCATTCTATTGGCATCAAATTGGAGTACAAACATTCGCAATATGAAGTCACAACATGACGTCATGCAGTTTGAGGAACGTAGGAAAAGTAGGGTGGGAAATTGATATTTCGCAATTTTACTGACTCAAACAACTGTTTTGTGAATTAAAAGGCCCCTATCTCAAAATGATCAGTTATAGCTTAATTCTCAGATCACAATTTTCAATACTACACGGAACATGGTCATTCCAAATACCTAACAACTAAAGCTAATGTCATTGTTTAAGATATCAAAATTGGCTCATTTTTTCTCATTTACAACGTTTTCTTGGTTAAAAATAACTTTGTCCACGCAAAGCAAATTATTCATTTTTTTTTAAAAAAAAAAAAAAAAAAGCAAACATTGTCAATTAGATCATGCATGCAATAATAAACAACATAGCACTGAAGCCCTTTGAGTGCTTTAAGTGCCCATAAATGGAAGATGAAAAGGATTTAAATACATTGCACCATAACCCACACCAGATAGATAAGGTATCAGATTGCGTGTACACCTCGTAATGTCACCCACTGTTGTTACCAATGTTATTTGACATAGCTTGACACAATGTATTAGGGATATTAGTGATTACACGATCCTTTCACACGTGGCACAAATGAAGGTGCTAATCTTCTAGATTAGATAATGCGATCGATTTCACCAATCCCATAACGCCCGTAGATGAGGTATTTTAAGAATGCATCATTTCCAGATAGTGAAGTACAAGCTTTAAAAACTATACCAGCGTTATGGACCAAATTTGACATAAAGTATGGAGACAGTCACTCGTTCTTCCAACGTTGACATCTCGCAAACGAGCTATGACGTAAGATGTGCGAGTTTTCCATTTAGGTTTCGGGGTCGCAAGGCGACAACCCAAGCCAGATGTCTTCTTCCAAATAAATCATAAATCAATACGGTATTCTCCATCACAAATATCCCTAGATTCCCTTATATTATAAACGGTTTATATATAATCTATTTACACCACAGTAAAGAATTCCAAACCGTAAAAGTCATGCCTAGATTGTCTCATCATTTCCCTAATGAAAATTACAACGAAACCCTGCACCAAAGGAAGCCGCGACAGGAACATCAGCCCCTTGAACTGGTTAAACCATCTGGCGAAATAGGTAACACTCGGACTCCACACAACTTACGCATATTTATTCCTTCTTCAAAACACGTCTCTGCTCAAAATCTCTCTCCGCAATCACTTAAAGACTTCAAGTTTTTTTCATTTTTCTTCAGATTTCCGATATATTGCATATTAATTCAAATCATATATCTTCCCCTCTACCTTCTACAATCCCATTTCTATCACCCCTACAAAGTCCTGGCAAGTTTACTGTTCTAGCCAAACAAAACGTAAGTAAACAAAGCTACACTATATAAGACACTCGATACGACGACGAAAGCAATATTAGGAGGCGGTGCCCTCATAGAAAATTGTGTCGCCACTCTTAAAATTGTTCTAAAATAAAAGACGATTTGTATGGGATCAAACAGTTGTGGAGTCTGCTTGGCTGTATGCTATTTGTATTCATTGATTCCTTGACGCAGGCATATATGGCAAAACGCTTTTCACTGGGTTGTCATAATGGCCGTCGCTCGTCTGCATGTGCCCAGACCCATTATGATGTATTCTTATTCAGTGGGCGGGGTTTAGTAAGCACACCTCGCAATATCATTGTTGTT
The DNA here is from genome assembly GCA_023653785.1 of Ophioderma brevispina. Taxonomy (NCBI): domain Eukaryota; kingdom Metazoa; phylum Echinodermata; class Ophiuroidea; order Amphilepidida; family Ophiodermatidae; genus Ophioderma; species Ophioderma brevispina. Next base: position 30,699 of record JAMKCH010010177.1, on the reverse strand, counting down.
GCCTATCTTATTTGTTATGTTGAGAGCTATATTAATGTGCGTCGTCGCGAAAGTGTTTTACTCGCGCGTGTATAAGGTTACGCACGCACCACAGCTACGTACGGGGTTGGTTCAATTTTGACAGCTGGGGAATATTTTTGCCTTTTTAACTAATATTATTAAAGGAAACAACCAAAAACTAAATAAGAATGAGAAGAAAAGGATATGATTTGGTCGTAGTGTTAATATACCGGCTTGCGTCGGGCATCCATCTATATAGTGGCATCCAAAATATTGGACTGCCCCTCCATAGACAACAATATTATATAGGCAAAACAACAAATCCTATCGTGATTCTCTAATTCCATAGCTCGATTGCTTTGTTTCGTCAGTCTGGTCCCCCCGGTCTGTTCGCCATCATCTTAGTCCATCTAGAGGACCTCGTGACTAACCTACCGGAGGCGTGAGGCGGTGTCTAGCTCAGTTGGTGGAACGAGGGTTCTCTAGATGGACGAGATGATGGCACCAACCGCGAGGACCAACTAGCCGAAACCAAATGCAATACGAGCAGCATCAGCAAGCACGGTTATTTTTAGCACATTGAACCCGTCCCCACCAGGCCAAAAAACCTCCGTAGTCATAATCGCCGGCACGTTCACGATAGATCGATTGTTATTAGACCTTAGGTCTAATAATTGTAAAGGGGGTATATTGTGAGCTTATTCCGAAAAAAAAAAACACATTTGATCAGGTAACCACAACCCCCTTGATTTTGGTCGGGTACTCATACGTCGTTCCAAAAAAAAAAAACAGCGGATTATCTGCTATCCTCCGCAATTTACTACCGTCTAGGGGTATCAAATCCAATAACACGCTGTGGTCCTCGCTCTAGGGGTATCAAAATCAGTTAAAATTATGACTGTATCCCAGAAAATAGGAAAATGAACTTAAAATTGTCAGCAAAATTACCCTGGCTGTGTCATTTTTTCTAGTCAGTTGCTAAATTAAATGTCTTGTATTGGTTAAAAGAAAAGGCATACTATATATACGGCATACGTAAGGCATATCCATGTGTTAAAACGGGTTCCTTTAGGGATATAATTTACTGCAAACTGGTCGCGCTAGGGGTATATATTTTTTTCACTGAAAACTGGTATATTTTTACCGAAAACTAGTCCCGTTAGAGGTTTATTTTGGTCCCGTTAGAGGCACTTCAGAACCCTGGAACGAGTATGGTTAGGCTATAGAACACGTATAACAATCCCACGCACAAAAGAACGTCTCTGCCAGATCGGTTTACAAAGCATTGTATATTAGATTGAGACTCCAGATAAAAATGATCCTTGTTCGAAACCTTTCTTTGTTATGTTCAATTTTTTCGCTTTTTAATGTATCCGACTTGTTTGAATCAATAAAATAACCCTCTCAAAAGAATTTCTCATGCTCAATTATCCCAAAAAATGGTTTCATCATTTGTTTTCCTATGGTGTCTGAGGTTGAAAATATTGTTGATAATCGATTTTTGGCAGAATCACAAGATGACAGCCAGATGCTCCACCGGACCCCAGGGACCAATATTTAAATTTTGGGAACAATCAAAATCAGTCACTAGACACCCCTTGTAGTGATTACCAAAATGTAGGTTAGAAAAATATATCAACGTGGTGCATGGGAACCCTTATCTCCCCGACTAAACTAATCATGGGATATATACCAGTGTCGGTAATGCTAAAAAAAAAAAACTCGTACAGCTGACTTTGATAATTGGAAGGTTTTATGAAATTACTAGATTTTAAAAGTTCATGCCCCCCCCCCCCGTTCATTTTTTTCGGATTACCCCTAATCCTCATTCACCCTGGTGATAAATAATGACACTCTCGATATTTGAGGACACGTGCACGGACCATCTTAATTTTAGGGGACTGGAGTTAGTGTCCCTCTTCACATTGTGGCATCTGTTACTTGAATTTATTAACAATGAAGACACATATTTAATTTATTAATACTTAAGTAGACAGTCTTTTTTACACACGATATAGTACAAGAAAGTTGTTTTTGACCTAAAAATTGCAACAGAAACACTTTTGTGTTATCATATCCTCTAAACGTATTAACAAAATAATGTGTCAAAGTCTAGAAAAATAAACAATGGAGAACATGTAAAATAGAGACAGGAAAGTGTTTGTATATGGGTCAAAAGTGTTGTAAAAACAGGTCAAAATTGTTTGAAAACTTACACCAAATTATTCATGTGGTCTGAAGGATTAAAAAAATATGACAGTTTGCCATGAACAGTCATCGGCAGAGTACAAGATCGATCGAGCGGGCCCTGGTTCGAGCCCCGCGAGAGTCGGCCTTCTTGGTCATACCAATACCTCCTTGGTAATACTAAAAGGACGGAAATGATGAATGTGATGATGATTACTAATTACTAAATTGCATTTCAATTAACGGTGCGATGAATTGGTATTTTTTTTCAAATAAAAAGCGTGTTCCAAAGTTACACCATTACAGAAAAGTACTCTTATGCCCCCCCCCCCTGTATCCACTTAAGTGAATACCACCATACCAAATACTAGTTTAAATTTCATGGAAGTCTATCTTCCTCACGCCTGTCTCGGAGAACGAAATTCTTTATATCGCCAGCAAGTTCAAGAACGTCAAGAGACTCAAGAGTCCTGGTTTGATGTTATCAATCCCAGTATCAATCCAAGTGTACTAGTCATGCTAAGCATCTTGCTCATATTTACAACCTTTCACTTTCCACAGGTGTCTTCCCCCGGCTATGCCTTTCGCTCTCAAGATTACAAAATTCATTCCATTAAAAATGATCTCCTATTCCATTTCAAAATGTGATCTCCTCCGACTGAACAGCCGTGCTTCTAAAAAAATCCAGCTAGAAAGTATCTGATTTTCTGGTGAGTCATGATTTTTAAATGTTCGTGACTCGTGAGTGAAGAGGACATAATTTACGAAGAACCATACTTACCCGAAGCATGTATCTGCCAACATCATTTATCAAAGATCCGACCATAAATGCCATTTTGGTTTCACATTATCAAGATCTTCTAATTCAGTTACTTCTAAAGCTCCATCTAACTGACTTAAAACTGAACACGTGAAGTCTCACTTTGGATAGCCTGTTCCGCAGCCATTGTCCTATGTTGGAATACCTCGAGGTCATCCATACCATGTCTGCTCTATAGCCAACATGGTGCCCGCCCTATAGCCTGGCAACTATATAGCCTTAGTGTAGGAACTGATGAATGATTCGTGAACTTTATTTACGTCTAAGCACTCGAACTTTTTTGTATTGTTTGTTTTTCTTAAGAAGTTTCAGTAAAAGTACGATGTTTTTGTGTCACTCAACACTCGTACACCATTTTCCAGGGTTGTTGGTCCAGATTGTACTTCGGAATTCTGTTATACAAACTCAATCGGTATCATTCATCATTGCTGCCTACTGGAATGGACCTGTTGGATGATTCTGCTCATAGTCCCGTTTACTTGTATTCCGACACATATCGTCATATAGCTTCCATATTGAGTGAAAATATTCTTCAAGTTGTTTTTAATACCATTGCAGTGACATGACTTGACGTAATTTAGAGAACAACTGAAGTCAGCCGGTAATCCCCTCTTCGCTATAGGCGTGCTCACTTTTCCGCGTGATTGGATATTATATATATCGGGTTCACTTCTCACTTTCACACATACACAATACGTTAGAAAATACTCTTGTATTTTCTGACTAGACATTTTCATGAATGATACTTTAAAAGAAGGCAAGGGGTGAACTAAGCGTTAATTTAAAAGTGTGCATTTACTCAATATATGGCCACAGAGTATTTTGTCAAAAAGTGGCTGTGCTGGTATTGGATGGCAGCAACATGACCAAGCAACAAAATCAAGGACATATGACGCACCACCATAGAGCAAAATGCATACATGTACAGAGAGTGCGCAAACAAGCGCATATTCAGAATTATTTTTTAAAGTGAAAAGCACTTTCAAGAAAATTTCACTTATATAATTCATGGATAGCACAGTTTTCTTAGCTGTATAAAACCTTTTCCCGATCATTTTGAACAATTTTATAAGGAAATTAGAGCATATTAGGCCCAAAAAAAAAAATTGTTTGATTGTCCTCGTCCAACCGACCCTCTTTTGGAAAATCAGGAAAAAAGTATTTTTTTTCCTTTCTGTGCACAAGAATAGCGACCCTAATTTTGAAAATTCCAATTTTTTTTTTTTAAAACGTTAAAAAATCTTTCCCAAAATGTAAAAACCATGCGTTTAAACATTTCTTAGCCATTGGTTGGGTTTAATAATGTACTAAAGATGCATTTTCAGTAAGAATCAACTTGATTTTTAGTGTTGATTAACTTATTAATACAAACAGACATGTTTCAATACGTTTCTATGGACTTAAAAAATCAAAATCAAAAAAAGTTTTTCCGACCGAACCGACCCAACTCAAAAAAGTCATCTATGGACTAATTCAAACATTTTTTTTGGTCTTACGAAAGCATTCCAATTCACGTCGGCCACTTCCCATTCTCTGTGTTCGGGAAATCCGTTCTGAGTATGAACACGAGGAAGCTGTTTAACCCAGAAGAAGATTCATAGCTTCCCACCATGCTTCTTCCACTGGAGCTTTTGTACGGTACTGATGTGGGTCTTAGTGATGAAACAGGGCTAAATTGACAGTACCTATCACAACGTGCCTTTTAAGAGCGGTCACTCTCTAACGATCACACACTGGCAACCTGTACAAAAACTTCCAATGAAGCAATGCAATTGTGGAACTACTGTATCTATTGAAACCTATTGGGACGATGGCAAGCTATTTGCAGTAATACAAAAAGACCACCTTCTTGCATTTCTCTGTTGGACGTGGTACAGATGCCAGCTGCCCCTATCATCCTTGTGTACCGTTAATGATGATGGAGTCAAGTCCAATCAGTGCTATGTATCCTTCCTTGTACTTGGATTTTCTTTGGATGGCATTGCTTGGAATCGGCCCATATCATTTTCCCATAAGACAAATAGGTAGAACAAGATAATTATGCATGTTTCAGTGACTCAGGTGGGAGGAACGGTCGAACCTTCCGTATTATCCATGTAATTTAACACTATTTTAGAAACATGCGTGTTTTTTAGAAGTCCATGATAAGTAAGCCTAGAAATTTAGTGGTCTCCTTTGCTGAATTGATGTGTTATCAATTTTAAACTTAGGTGTATTAGGTTGAGTACTGTGCTTATTTTTAAATAATTAAGTTTTAATTATTTTTTATGTGACAATAAACTTATTTATTTAACCAATTGGAAATGCTAAGTAATTAATCATTATTTTATACTTGTTTCCAATGTTTTGATCATATGTGAAAAATAAAATGTTTGTGTCCTCAGGAATGAAAATTGGGTATTTTGGAATATGATGGAGGTTTTAATATCATAATAATAGTAAATAGGGGTGCCAGACTAAATCCCTGTGACCTCCACATAATTATGGGGGACATTAAACCATCGGTCAAAAACAATGATTAAATTGCTTCATGGCACCGAATTCTTATTTAACGCTGTTTACGGAATAATCGTACATGTATCTTCTAGCGACCGCACCCGAGATGCTGTTAGGTATTCATCTCAGGTTCACCATGTAGCGCCAAATGCCCCTGCCCGTCATTAAGTTATGTCTAGACAGATGATTTGCGGATGTCTCGAGCACTCACATCAATGTAGTTTTTACCCTAACAGGTCGGGGGGGGGGGGGCAATGACCAGAAAACCACTGGTACGTCCTATTTAGGGATATTCATTATATATGTCCGTAGATTCTACCAATAAATCCTTTTAAAGGTACACGAACCCGTATTACATGCACGTGTGACGTCTGAGGCTATTTGATCATTTGCATTCGATGAACGTGACCAGCAAATCGTGCTCGTTGCTGGGCAACAGAGTAAGAAATTGGAGGGCTATATCGTGTCTTCGTCTTGTGGCTTCACCCAGGACTTTTTTTGTCACTCGCATAAGGAGCCTGCTGTCCTGTTCTCTTGTCTTCATGTCAAGATCTCAGATCCATATAACAGCATACTCTCTACAACAGGTCTGAAGGTCGGCTTGGTTTGAATTGGAGATACCGGATTGCAATAATTGTGTAGTTCATGTGCCGGCAGTTCCAAGCTTGGCCCTTGCGTGACAGGAAGTCTTTCTTGCTGTCGGCAAACATAGGACCCCTTGAATCAACTTGACCGTTTTGATACCGTTTGTAGTGCAGATAGTTGAGGATTATCTTTCTCATTGACGGTCATTATATTCCGTCTTCTTTGGTGTTTAGATGTAGCCGACTTTTGTCTGCAGCATTCTCAAGTGATGTTATTAGATCTTGTGATCACATATCAGATCCGATGTTATCGCTAATCATTCTACGTATAGGTAAAGGGCTGTGAGATGCCGACTTTGGTGTCGGCTGGAACGTTGGGTCTGATGATGAATCCCTTGCCGTTATATAATGTCAAGACTCTGTTTGAGGATCTAATCAACCACGATTACAAATCGAAAACAGAGAAATCACAACAAACATAGAAATGTACCAAAATTACTTCTTGAAGATTTCAGCAGTTGTTGAGGAACTCCTTTAGGGGCACATCCACACGTCTAAACCCCGGGATCATTTTCGTGGTCATTTACGCAGGGGTAGTTTCACCAGAGGGTTTTTTTGAATCAATCCATGATGCATTGCAATGTGCCTATACTGTACTGTACTAAAATAAACACATGTCAGTACTTCAGGAAAAAATACATTTCATGATCATGCAAATATTCCCTAATAACTAACGCTTTGTAGGCTACAATGGCGTAAAAGTCCGGGTTTTTATGTGTTAAGAATAGGATTTTGTGGGATCACAGACCTATTTAGGTGAAATTTTCCCACAACTGGTGCATTGGTGGGATTAACTCATACACCCTCTGGTAGTCAACTATGGCATAATACTCCGAAACAGTGGTCAAATTAAGGTCAATTCTGCAGAAACTAATTGCTTGACTGTCGAAAACAGTATATAGTACCAATTGCCAACTTCAGTCAAATAGTCACGAATCATACACTTTAATTATTTGGCGACCATATTGAATTTATTGATACGTGATTACAGAAGCCATATGTTAATTGGTCACAATGATGTTTTAACGAGACACTGGCTAAAAAATTGCAGACGTTTTAAATTGACCACATATGAGTTTTTTTTTTGTATTTTTTGAGGCCATTTTGATTTGTGATATTCATTCTACAAAAATGCGTCACGAATTCTCGTCCCTGGCACTCATCGGATTCATAATCAGCATAAACAAAACTGGTTCAAAACCGTTAAATCGTTATCTATATTCATTAAACAAGGTTATATCAGTTTTCAATGCACCCGTAACCTGGACTCTTCGGGTAAGTCTTTTGGGTCCACATGTTGTCCTGTGTTCTGGATACATGTCCTACCTACTCCATTTTTATTGTATTATTTCTGGATAAGTCTTTTACTTGTGTATGTGCCTAATTCTGTGTGAACGAATCTGTCTCTTAACGTGAGATGAACCATTTTTTTCTTCCATTGCTCTTCGAGCGTAATCAATTTATGTTCCGTTTTCTTAGTTGTTGACCACGACTCAGCTCCAAAAAGCTTGGCATTATTACTATGTTATAACTAAAGGAAGATAGATATTCCGATATGCTCGGTTATGATAAGATTGTCAATAATCTTTGGTATAGAGAATCAATATTTTCCTGCCTTTTTTTATCCATCTACTGGTGCGTAAGCGGAAGTGGAAGTGGGTCAAGGGGACTGTAAAGTCGTTCGTTCCAAGTGAAAAAGTGGGCCACCTCAACACAAACCAACACTGTAAAAAAAATACTGTAAAATTTACAGGAAAATCATAGCAGCAATTATGCCAAACAACTACCGTAAAATTACATATACTGTAAATTTTAATTTAATCAAAACATATAAAAGATATTTTGGGTGAATATTATATAGATTGTAAATGTGTGGAGAATAAAAAAGCATGACGAAACACCCTTACTTGTAGGCCTATCCACAAATTTTACGGTTGCACATACTGTAAAATTTACCAGTTGGTTGTAAATATATTACATCAACTGTAAAATATACGGAGGTAAAATGTGAATGAAAAGCTGTAATTTTACGGGATTTTGTTGGCAAATTGCTGCAGTATTTTCTGTAAAATTTACGTATTTTTCATGTCAATTTCAGTAAGTACTTTATAGTATAATTGCAATTCATAATGTTGATGCTCATAGAATTTCGAATATAAAGGCGCCACTTTTTCTTAAATGGAGTCATTATGGCTGAAATTGAACATAAAATTTACAGTATTTTGCTGTATTTCCCAATTATAGTCAAATACTGAAAAGTCAGGGTTGGAGCGAGTCCGGACTCATGAGTCCGAAGCCGAGTCCGAGTCCATCAGCGTTGAGTCCGAGTCCGAGTCCATCGGGCCTGAGTCCGAGTCACAAGGTCTGAGTCCTGAGTCCACGGGACCCGAGTCTGAGTCCGAGTCCGGCAGGTCTGAGTCCGAGTCCGAGTCCAGTGAATCCGAGTCCAAGTCCAGAGAATGTGGGCTTAAACTAATTCAGACACCTAAATAGTGCTAATTTAAACATTATAGTGGGATTGAAAATGACTTGGACAGGAGTTATGCACACCTCGTGTAAGCGCAACAAGCAACACAGATGATTACTTTGACCAATTACGCATCTAGAAACGAGGTGCACAACATTCCTCCTGGCTCACGCAGACCATGCGTGCTTGTGTTAGTGCCTGTCCAACAAAATAATCAGAGTGTGGTTACTTTATTCAAATAACTTTTATTTATGGTCATGTCAGTTGATCACTAGTCAAATGTACCTGGAGTGATTGACTATGAGTATGATGTATTCAGTCACACATTAAAACTATTTTCCCCCAAAATACTGTCATTATATTTTAAAATCATGATAAAAGAGACATTTCTAAATTTCATGAAATCTATTTTATTTCAAAAACATTTAAATTTAAATATAAACATCAGAATCTCTTCAATTTCAGGCCTTTTTTGAAATTCAAGTATCTATATAACTCTAGTTTCATGTTAACTTATGTGCGGCTTATATAACTTGCGTCCCATAATTGGGCAATTACGTGAGTATATTTTCACATACAAATTTATATTATGTACGAATCTAGATAGGTCTAGTTAGTTCATACAAACATTTAAGGTTGTGTGGTGTGTAGTAGCTAGCCACCCATGGCAAATAATTGATCTGTGTTTAGGTCTGGCAGTTTATTCAGGTTCACACTCTCGTGTGAGACTGCGTAGTATTCAGACCTGTGTTATGCAACTACATGTAGCTGTCTGAAGTTTGTGAGGCTGGCTAGACTTTACACTGAAGGATTTTAAGCCGTACCTCGAATGAAAACTGCTAGGGAGTTAAGGATGATGACAACACTGATGCTGATGACAACGATGATGATGACAACGATGATGATGACGATGATGATGATGACGACGACAATGAGAAAACATACATTCCTTATGAAGCCAAAATGTATTTTTAAATTTTAATCCTTCAGCTTATAAAATATAAATAATCACAACAGCTAATCTGAATACTGAAGAATACAAAAGTGAAAAAGAAAATACCTCTGAATATGAAACAAAAAATTACTTTTGAAATAACTGTGAAATTGATTTAAAAAAACATGTTTGTGCAATAATTAAAAATAAAAGCATGTTAAGGTTTATGAAGTAACATTTCATGCAGGCTAGCTCACACATTTTCAATAATTTTTTTTTGATTCTAAGTTAAATTTTTCTTACCGGACTCAGCCGGACTCATCTTTGAGTCCGAGTCCACCGGGGTTGAGTCCAAGTCCGAGTCCAGCAGGTCCGAGTCCATGGGGCCTGAGTCCGAGTCCACGGGGGCCTGAGTCCGAGTCCGAGTCCACTAAGCATGAGTCCGAGTCCGCGAGTCCAAGTCCGGACTCGGACTCGGACTCACCGATTGAGTCCGAGTCCGGACGTACTCGTTCAACTCTGCTGTAGTTTTTTACAGTATTTTACTGTAAATTGCACTGTAATTTTTACAGTGCAGTATAGTGGTCACTAAGGACAATGACCAGTGGAAGAGAGAGGGGCTGTGCTCCCTGAGTCCAGACCCAAATGTTCAAGAACCTGTTAGATAAAGCGCTATGAGCCTATCGGAGAAGTGGATGAAGAGTGAACCATCTGAAAAGTACGTGGATAGAAGCAGCTGAGAAGATCTGTGGATGGGCCAAGATGGGAAGCCAAGAAAGAGGGACGAGTGGTGGTCGGAAGAGAAAGTACAAGAGGCCGTGAAGGAGAAGAAAGAATCAAGGAGACGTTTTGAAATGGATCCATCTGTGAAAAATCGGGAGAGGTGCAGTAGTGCTAAAAAGAAAGCAAAGTGGAAAGTAAAGAAAGCAAAGGAGGCCTTAGACGACCTGTATGAAGAGTTGGAACAACAACCAGATATAGCGAAAAAGAAGATCTACATAATTGCTAAGACAAGATAGTGCTCCAGGGAAGATAACATTGCATCTCCATTTGTGAATGATGAAAATGGCAAACTGTAAGTTGGAGGGGGGGGGGGGGGGGGGGTGGGTGAGGTAAAGGAGTGAGAATGTTTTTGAAAAGTTTTTGAATGAAGAGAATCCGTTCACTGCTCAGCTGTACCAGACCAAGCTTCCATTAAGCACCCTACAACCAGATATGTCACAAGCCGAGGTAGCGAAAGCACTAAAGATAGAAGATGAAGGGAGGCAAAGCAGCAGGACAGATGGGGTAGCCAGCAGCTATGGTGAAAGCCTTGATGATGTTGGTGTACGTTGACTGACCCGTGTGATACCGTGTGCGGAGGACAGAAAAATCCCGGAGGAGTGGAAGGAGTCAGTAATGGTACCGATATTCAGAACAAAGGAACATTGACTGTAGAAGACTATGAGGGATAAAAGCTTATGACATGAGGAGCATTGATGCAGGATTCAGCGAATGGTAGAACATCAGTTAGGGAAAAGAGCAGTTTGGTATAGAAAAGATGATGAGAGTCAGCAATAAGTCCATGATATTAATTATCTATCCTAGACTACATTAGTAAGAAAATAGGCAGAAAGAGGAGAGAAGCTGAGATTTTCAAAGGACATTGCATTTACACTGCCAGCTCGGAGGACGACTTGGGAAAGAACGGGGATGGCTGGTACCAAGAGCTCAGCAGTCATGGGATGAAGATAAGTACCAAGAAGACTGAAGTGTGTTAGTGTCCAGCACTGGGTACAACAACAGCAGATGGAGATGAAAGTAGGTGGGAAGGTGCTGAAGCAGGTTGTTACTTTTCAAGTAATAATAATTAATAATAATAATAATAATAATAATAGAATATAGGCGCTTTTACCATGTGAACAAGGCCCTTAGAAAAAGAGAAAAGCAAGAACAAGGAAACAGATGAGATTTAAGATTGTTTTAAACCTGTCAAGATGACAAAGTGTACGGACATACTTGGCAGGTCATTCTAAAGGTGAGGACCTGCCACAGAAAAGACACGGTAGCCCGCTTGTTTTTTGGCACGAGGGACCTCGAATGTAATGGCAAAATCCGACCGGAGACGGTCTTAGTCTTGTTGACACGTGATTAAAATAAGAAGACAGATATCCCGGAGACTAAAATGGAAAGCTTTGAATGCTTGAACGATGACCTTGAATTGAATCTCTTCTTGAATGATAACCAATGGAGAGTCTGTAGAAGAGGCGCGGCATGATATTCTTGGAAGTTAGATTGAGAGAGTGCGGGGGTGGGGGTGGAGAGGAAAACATACAGGCAAAAAGAAGAGTTACAGAGTGCCAGTGGTGCTTAGCAAAAGGTGTGTGGAGTATATAGCCATGGACAGCGCATGCCATTGAAACTTAAGAGCATCATTTATAAGTCAAAGGTGCGAACAGTATTACTATATGGTGCTGAGCCTGCGGGGCAGTGAAGGAAGCAACTTGCATGAATGGAGAAAACAGTAGATGAAGTACATCCGAAGCTATAGAGGGGTATTCACTGTGTGACACATGAGGAAATGGACGATATTAGGCAGGATGTGGATGTAATAGCTTTAGACGGAGAAAACCCATTTTCCCCATATTTCGGGGCGTAGCTAGCATGTTCGGGGCCCGTGGACAAAAACCCAACTGGCCCTAGGTACATGTATGCTCAAAGTTCAACTAGCCTGGGAGCTAGCAGACCTTTGTAACTCATATAGAGCACAAAGATGAGTGATTGGATTTTATATATTTATGTACCTATGATAAATTGCGATTAATTTTATATGCTATAATTCTCTTTGTTCTGGGAGTTGAAAATTCACTAATTCTATTCTATACTTTATTTTATAATTAAAAACTAATGTATATGCATAAATTGCTCATGATTCATTTTTTATGTTCTAACCTCTCTCGGCAAGAATGAAATTCCACTTATGTTTTGTGGGTTTAGTGATTTACCTACTTTGTTATTATCCAACTTGTATGAAGTTTTTTTTAAATGCGTTAATCTGATTAAGTCCAGGCAGGGTTGTAGTTTTTAAGGGGGTCAGAGATCAGGTTTACAGTGGGCGAGCTAATAAAGCATTCTTATTATATGATATTGAGTAAATATTAACAACCCTGACAGGAACCCCCAGCCCCTGAAACATGATTATCACAGTGCTGCCAAATTAGTGGTATTAAGGTGGGGGTAGACAAGAGGTCAGGGCCGACTTTAAATTGATCCAATCGTGTTAAAGTTTACCAGACTATTGTCTAACATAAGGATTCAGAACTGGTATATAGTTTGTACGATTATTACCGCTTCAAGTTCAAAGTATGGACGAAAACAGCTAATATCAATTAAAAAGAGGCGAATTTCAGTTGTACGGGATCAAACTTTTACGTTGCTCTGATTTTGGTCCAAGAATTTGGTCCAAATTTAAGAGAAACACAACAAGTCATCTGGCCCATAAGACGGGTCACCCAAGCCACGCTAAACGGAAGTATGCTTTAGTTTTCAAGGGCCCCCATCCTGGCCTTCTTTTTTCTCCAAACTCTCATTTTTCTCTAGAACATTTTTGGCCCAATACCTCATTATTCTAGAAAAATAGTATAGACATTAATGAATATAGCATGCAGATTGCAGGTCTGAAGTTGCCATTGGGATCCAAAATTTTAAGTACAGAATAACAAAATGCCACCATTGTGGGTCCATAACAAGGTTCAGTGAATCCACGGTCCCATATGATTTGGGTAGCTTACTAGGGCCCTGGTAAATGGCCCATCGTAATTTTAAATGCAAAATGCCTACATTGACATTAAGATAAGGGCCTCTTGTGTACGGTATCAATGCAGACTTTCATACATTGGCAAATTTTCTGATTCAGGCTTCTAAAAAGGCCCGGCCCCCCCAAGAATTAATTAATACAGTGTGATAGCATTAAGCCCTACTTTTGAAAATTTTGTAAATCTTATTATTATTGTTCCTGGCCCGTCCTCCCTCCCTTTCCCTCCTTCCCTTCCTTCCTCTTTTCTCTTTCTTTCTCTCATCTCCTTCTTTCTTTTTTTCTCTCACCTTCCTCCCCTCCCCATCTCTCTTTTTTCCTCTAATCTCTCGGGGCCCTCACCTTTCGGACCCGTGGACTTGTCCCACCTCTGTCCCTATGGTAGCTAGATACGGTCCCGTGCCATATTTGCAAGTTTGTATAGCATAATATTTGTATAACGGAGTGCCCATCTCTTTCCAAGTGATTGGACCGATATTCCACCATACAATATTGCTGCAGGGGGATCGCTACATCCCTTTACAGCGAGTCTGTCACTTTCCAACACGGTACAACCTTAGTATGGAAGTATAGGGTGCAGGTGGCCGAACGGTCTAAGGCTCTCAACCGTCCTGGCAGGTCGATAGAGCGTTCCCTGGTTCGATCCCTTCGAGTGTCCGGTTTTCTTGATCATACTCAAATAGTTCCTATCAGGTTTCGTAAATTGTATAAGTGTAATTATAGAATGTTCCCTCGCTCGCTCCCACCCTGCGTAGAATGTGCAGGTGTATACAATGGGTCCCATGCCTCATTGTTCGATCTTAAATGTAAGCTTTTGCATGGTCCCGTGTGTCAAAGGAGTCCATCCTGAGCACATAAAGTTGCAGACCCTCATAGAAAAGAGTAGAAATCGCGGGCTCTGTTAACTTCACTCATCACTCTAGTACCGACTGGTCCCCTTCCAACCCCCTGTGCCAAGCGTGAATGGTAAAGGGCTTAGTTCCTGCATTCGACTGACATTATAGCTGATAAATATGATGCGGAGCGTAAAAGCGCCTAACTCAAGGGCGAACACAGTTGGCCACGAGTGGGGCTCAAACCATAACTTTTGGCGTGCGGGTTTGGCGCTTTATCAACTCCGAGCATTTTATATGGAATTTATAAAAGAACCTAACTTCTGTAAATATGTACGAGTCCATCATGATTAAGAAGTGTCGTCCGCAACCATTGTCAAGGATGTTCTTTTTCCAAGACTCACGGTATATTTAACATACATGTAGGAGGCCTCTAACATGCACATTCTGTCCTATTGCAACTTTTTATGAGGACTAACGACTGAAAGCCTATCAGTAGTCCTTGCCAACTCTAAAATTATTCTTGTTTATGATTCTCCATTAATGAAGCAAGTAACAATGTTTATGTGGATTTCATACTTCACCGGCAAATCCGCCCCCCACATCGCTTATAGTTTTGCACATACTTTTCGCGTAACTCGTATAAAATGGAAACAACATAAAACATGTCGGAAGGGTATAGCTTCAGCCGACGTCTGCGGTGATTAAGTATGAACCTACCATTATCGGTTTCGATTTGATACGCGATATCGCATTGCGGCCTAAATGAACTTTCACTCAGTTTCCGGTTTTGTTATAGAGGTCCTCTGCTTGTTTGAAGAAATCTATGGACCGGAACAAGCACTATGCCATTTGCAACATGCATCATCTACCACCGCCATACCGACATTTTTAAGGCTAGAAATATGCTGATTGGCCAACCATGTTATGTCGTGTTAAATCTGGCATTTGGTCTAAAATGTCAGATTCCTCCTAGCCCTCCCCCTCACTGTTAGAAATATTCTTAAAACTTAACGTCGTTTTAATAACTGTCAGGTGGGACTCGAAACGTGCAAATAACTGTAAAAGGGACTCGAAACTTGCACTTAACTGTAAAAAGGGCTCGAAACGTACGTGCAAATAACTGTAAAATGTCGTTTTTAACTGTTTGTGAGTCACGCTGCCAGTTAAAAAAACCGCGTTATGTTAACTGAACATTTTTAACATTGCTGCATTTTGGGATAAATCAACTTTTTTTATTTTTCAATTTTCGCAAATTAATAGATTTAATCCGATTTTTATTGATGATAGTCCTCTAATTGTGTTATTAATCAGCTACAGTCACTTTCATGTGATTGCAAAGACATCTATTGGTTCGATTTCTTGCACTTTTAAAAAGGCCTCCCTCTATTTCCACTGATGCTGCTGAAAGTTGGTGGCACTATCAATTTTCGGTGAAAACGGGCATAAGTTTTATGTCATTTTAAAGAAATAAAACCACCTTCCTTCTCACTTTGAGAAGCCACGCCTAAAGAGAACTGAGCTTTTAATTCAATTAAATAATGTAAAATATTAGGAAAATTACGATCCAAACGAGTAAAGTATTATAATAAAAAGATAGCCACTAAAAAGACAAGACCTAAAACCTGGAAATCTTCCCGATGTAAATTGAGCACTGAATTTGGATAATAAACCAAAACATCTTGAGTTTTGTACACCATTTTAAGTTTGAATATGTTTCCTTTTCGGCAATTACATAGCAACATCTTCATTTTGAAAGTGATATTAATGTCAAAACAGAATTACTAAAACGATATTGTATTGAATATCATGCCAAATGCTATCATATCATACTCACGGACTTTGATGTGAAACGATACAACGTCCCTTGTCGATTTTTTTGGTAGGTACTCCTGGTAGTATTCTGGTGTAATAAGTTTGTTATGACTCACCCCATTGATGTCCAAAGGTCAGAAATACCTCCAAAAACAAAATTATCCCGTTGTGTATAAGTGACTTATTTTTATAAATAAAACAGATTTAAAATGATTTGAACAGAATTGTGTCAAGAATTTGGTATGTCCAAAAAATGTTACATGTATTAACTTAAGATTTTAATTTTTATATTATCTTATAGTGCCCAATAATGACTAGATATATAAGAATTGTGCAGTCCAACGCATGCTATTTTCCTCACATCGAAGACGCCAAATGACATGATGACAGCATGCCATAATATTCCAAGGGTACCATATCCATGGGAATCTTCTTGATCTTGAAGGTAATTTTGTCCAGCGGTTTTTTCCTCGACGACACTAATATTCTGCAATACCAATCCGGGTATTCTACCACCATCAGTCTATATCGCTAGTGTCCCTCTGGACCACAAACTGGAATCCCTTTTTGATTCCAAAACTAAGCTCTTCTGGCTTCAAAGACGACAGCATACCGTTTCAGCTATCAAATTCCGCGCGGTCTCAAAGTAGATATATCCTGGCACTATTAAAGCACAATCTAAAACCATTTATTGTAGATTAAAAACTAGCTATAACTATATTGTAATAGCTCCTGGTTACAACTGCCGCTCTGAGTCCTTCCAGTGACAAGTATATAACTACTCAGAGCTAGATCCCCTATCCTAATAATAATCATTACAGCATCATCATGCCATTTAAACATAACCTTGTACTGTTAAATCAATTTCACATAAATTACATCATCTGCATTGCATCAAACCTCACGTTTTAACTTCATGGGGAATCCCAATATTATACAATCTGTTTGATATCGAATCATAACCAAGTTGACTCAGTTTTCTAATTTACATCTTGGGGAATTCCCATTTCTCCTCTTTGGCAACTCTATCTGTAAATAACACCTGGTCTGATCTCAATATAGCCCTAGGATTTCCCCTTTCTCCTTTTTATATCAATAATTACTTTTCGCGTGAGAAATCTGTTCTCAAATAATTTGAGATCAAGTAATATTTTAATCACAAAAAATGGAGCCATACCCCGGGGGGGGTCTTTGAATTTTGTTTGGGTAGGGACCTGCCTCCAGAACTCAGAAGTGGACCCGAACTTATACTCTCCTTCTTTGTAATATAGGGCCTAATGACCCATATTTTATACCAGAATTTCAAGTGGACCCAAACTTATACCTCTCCTTTCTTGCAATCTAATGAACCCATACTATACCCAGAATGTCCTTTCGTACAGCAGAACCGCCAAATCAAAAACCCCGGGCAATCTGGGCAAAATAGGGCTGTCTCATAGAGTTATATAAAGCCGAAGGGGGCCTTCCGGCTTTATATAACTCTATGGGCCGGGTCTACGCTGACGCGGCGTTCGGCCATTTTGAGGTGAGACCGGAAGTTATAGAGCGGGGCACGGCCATTTTGTGGTGTGATGCCCTAATTTTTACTTAAGTGATAGCAGAGAACTGAATGGTAGCTAGCCCGCATAGTTAGCATAACATGTACAATTTTAGAATGCCTATTCGTTACGTTTCACTTGCATGTAGAAACAATTCAAGAAATGGTCATAAAGGGAGCCAAACAGCCAAACGGTCTTCGAATAAACACCACGATGTTTGTTTCTACCCACCTCCGAGGAACCAGGGCTGCGATGAACTAAGATTCGATTTATTAGAAAGTACGCGCAGGTTGTGTGGCCGCGAGTGATACTGCGGCAACGAGGGCTGAATGTAAAGGCTAAGAAGCACTGGGAATGACCGGATGAGTAGACACCTATAACCCAGGCGTGTGTTTGCTTCGCGACTTGGTGTGCAATGTCACGACAAAGTCACATGAAACCTGCGGCAGACGTAAACAAACAGAGATTACGATAAATTATGATGAACTCAAAAAGTTGGCAATCAATACGATGTCGAATTCTCCGTAGAGCTGACAACTTTCACGGATTATCACCATCGCGGGCGTACCCAAATGTATAACCAACAACATCAAATCAACACTCGATAATTATACCATTATTGTGTGCAAACAAAGGGGCAATAATTAATACCATTGTGAAAAAAAGTGTCTAGTTATACCAACGGTCTGATTTTGCGACCAACCAGCGGCACGTCCCACTGGCGGACTATAATCTACTTTCACACACCCAAACCAAAGTAAAACAAAAAACATTTATATACCATTGTAGAGAGGATTAATTGAATGGAAATCAACCTTACTAATTACTTCCCATTGAACCACAGGGGGGGGGGGGTCGAAACTCACAATCTTTATGCGTGCGGGTCGGGTGGTTCTTTCTTCCCCCTCCCCTATCATTGCCTCTGTATTTATTTTTTTTTTAAATATTTTCTTTTCTAGCGTGAATGATGTAAATTGAAAATGAATAGAATATATTATCTTTTTTTGGAATTATCAAAGAAGCCTAACTTACTGTAAATATGTACATCCATCCGATGATTAAGAAGTCGTCCGCAAACCATTGTAAAAATTGTTCGTATAACAGATAAAATCTTGTAACTGCACAGCACATTGTCTATTACAGCTGGTATGATGAAATAGCGATTAGAAATCATACAAGTATTCCCTTGTCCTATATAACAATTACATTATTTGCTTAGAATATTACTACTCCTTGGTGAATGAAGTATCCGCGTTGTGGTGGATTCATACTTTCACCGGAGATCGTCCGCCGACCATCGTTAGACTTTCGTACACACTTTCCGCGAAACGCGTATTAAGGTTATTATCATTCACGCAAACAGATTGGCCTTGCCCGATAGGCACGCGTCAGCCTACGTTTGTCGATGATACGTTAAGTATGAACCCGGGGTACGAACCTACCCAAACCTTTGACATTATTGTCATGTTTTTTTCTGTACAAGTGCTTGCACTCGACCCTTTTAAAAATCCCAAATACAGGTGAGTCAAACAAACTTGCCTGATTGTGTCCGCCATTTCGAATTTTCAAGTAACATATATCTAACATACTTGATATCATCTGAACGTAGTTATTATTCTTTAATTTGCTGCACGATCATTCACATCGATAGGTATAGACCGAGGTACAGTCGTTTTGAATTGAATCACGCTCGGTTTTCTTTCCTGCACTGTCCACAGTCCCGGAATCACATTTGCTTAGTCGGGTGTCGCCCGTGCATGCAAATGGGAATCCGTGGATAGGGTGAAAACCGGACTATTGATTCAAAACTGTAGCTCGGCCTATACG
The DNA here is from genome assembly GCA_023653785.1 of Ophioderma brevispina. Taxonomy (NCBI): domain Eukaryota; kingdom Metazoa; phylum Echinodermata; class Ophiuroidea; order Amphilepidida; family Ophiodermatidae; genus Ophioderma; species Ophioderma brevispina. Next base: position 11,345 of record JAMKCH010010177.1, on the reverse strand, counting down.
TATCCGATTGGAATAATCTTTGGCAACTTAAGGATAATGACATAGCTTTTCCGATGATATCACAATACTTTATATATATATTCTATCAAAATTCAAAATGTGGCCACAATCCGGGTCAAGTTTTTTTTTACTCCCCCTGTACCCTAGTCGAAGACCTTGAGTTCTGTGTGTAGAGAATATGACACATTCCATTATTTTTGCATATGGGGAAGTTAGTTGTAGATACTTAGCAGTAAATCCAAATTGCACAGTGGATTAAATTCTATTAAACATTGCTGTTTTCTACTTTGATGAACACATTTCAATTATTACATGATTAGAAGCACTAGTATTAATTATGGATTTTAAACATCCACACATCTCATTCCTGACTCCATACGGAAAAATTTGCTCCTGTTATATCACGTACATTACACGAAGCACGCCCCTCTCTGCTAAATGCAAATCCTTAATTTTAATATATGCGTTAAATTACCACCGTTAAATGAACAGGGCTATTTGACGTAGAGATGAAGTGTTCTTCTCACTCCTGTATGCATGCATGTAAAAACTTTCAGGTACTATGTCACATTTTAAATTATATCATTTAGTCTAACAGAGAACAAAGATTATTATTATCTACAACAATTATTATTCGTGACAATATTTCCACTAAAAACACCTGTACCCTCACCTAACACCAGTAACTATGACGTATAAATACTTCATAAGGTTTCAACCGCGTTAATCTTCCCATTATTTTCTTTATTTTTATAAACGCTACTCAATTTTATAGATGCTACCCAAAAACGTTGCAACGTGTTTAAACACAGTAAATGTAAAAACGTTGTTTTGATAACAGTTTATAAACGCTGATGCCTGTCTATATATAAACAATTGATGTTTTCATTCAAACGGGCTGTTTATTTCTTTAAACAGTAGATGTTTCCCTTAAAATGGATAGCGTTTATTTTCAAATGGTTAGCATTTAAAATTAAACGTAACTGTTTAAAAAGAATAATTTCAGCATATATAAAATCAGCGTTTATAAACTGTCATCAAAACAACGTTTTTACATTTACTGTGTTTTAAACACGTTGCAATGTTTTTGGGTAGCATTTATAAATTGAGTAGTGTTTATAAAATAAAGAAAATAATGGGAAGGATAACGCGTTGAAACGTTTATAAAGTATAAACGTTAGTTTGTACTGTGTTTGTACTGTATTTAATGCGTTTCGTTTACCTCGCTACACCTAAGAGTAAATTCGTCTGAAATATTTTTTACCAACTAGTATTAATGTTCCATGTTATGATAAATTATACTCCAAACATGATAAAATTAAATCTACCAATACCAGAATTTCACGACTGAAGAAAACAATGGCATTTTCGGTCGGTAAGTGCCCCAAATTTATAAATTTTTGCTGGGGGTTTTTTAATGTACTGGAACTAAAAAACGTCCTTTATTTTAAAAATGTGAACGAACAACACAAAAAACGCCCTTTGCTTACATTTAACAATGTTTTTAGGGTTTATATGGGGTGTTTTTTTATCGAAAATGAATAAAATGGAAAGCAAGTTGCATCAGTGCAAAAATCAGCACTTTCAATTTTTCGGAACACCTGATATGTAAAATATCCCCTTTGTACATTTAATTACTGGCGAGCATTTTTGCAACCTCTATGCGGGCATGTTACGTTAATCCAGTCGGTCAAAGGAAACTTGTCTTAATTGAAGTATTTTTCCAAGTTGTTCACCTTTCTTCAGTTTACATTGAAGTGTTTACGTTACAATTAAAACGATACGACCCAGGTGTTCGCATATGGGTATGCCCAATAAGTTAACACCACTCTGTACCAACATCGCTTTCTTTTGTACCTTTGATCAAAAGTAGGGATAGTGACGGCTTATACCTTTGGCAAATATGGACAATTTTAAATCAGCACAAGCCTAGTTTATTGCCTACCGTCTGCCCAAATGTCTGATCCTTTTTCTTGTAAAAACTAAAGGCATCAATCCATTTCTTCATCGAAGCAAATACAAAAGACCTCAATCAAAAGCTTAATAGATGTTTTGGTCAAATAATGAACCGTTTCTCTTCTTTTAATTCATCTATATCTTCAATCTACAGCCGTATTGTTCAAAAGCGAAATAGCCAAAAATGCATAATAAGTATATCATAAGGTGCAGGAACAAAATATATAAAGCACGGGTTTAATAATTAAGCTCATATGCCAGGTTTGGACTTGTAAATGAAACGTCGAATTTGTTTGTTCGAGCTGTAAACAAAGACGTACAAGTATTAGACATACGCGTCTTGCGCACATTTCTTTATATATTTCTGTAGGCCCCATGTGAATGTTAATGTGAGATATGAACATCGGCCAATGCTAATTGCATAAATTCACTTGACTTGGAATAATCATTTTAATAAAATTATTGTGTAAGTATCGTGCCGGATTCAGTAATACAGTTACGCATAATAAATTACGGAACTGTGTGCTATCACAAAATATAATAATTGATTTTTTACTTTTAAAAAATTATTGTCATATTTTCACCAAGATTGTATTAGATCAGTTTATTGTTGTTCACACGTAGAGCCTGTGCTAATGATACAATGAACCGATTTTTTTTTTCACTATTAAATCTCAACATCAGTAAGTCTGTTTTTTGTCATCACATTAAGAAAAAGCCCAGGCTTCCAGACTTTTTATTTCATTTCATTTGCTTGGTTCAATCGAGCAATAACTCCTGTTTTACTGCGGACACAGAAATCAAGTTTGTGCCCGTTTTTCTGGTTGAGTGAAAACGTTGAAATAATTAGTTGTACCATAAGTTATTCACATTCGAACAAATTTGAAATATCTTCAAATGGATGAACTTCATAAAGAAACTTTAAAGATCAAACAGTACGTAATGGTGTCAATTTCTTCAGTAGATCTGGGCTTTAAGATAAAGTGAGTAACATTCGACATACTGTGTTTGTTAGAAGAGAATTATGCCGTACAGTAACTTACATTTTATCTTTGGAGGGAGAGTTTTTTATTGTCTTTAAGTGCAAGAAGTGCAAAGTCCTATAAACTGTGTTCCAAATTCACACATTTTCATTGACTTCAACACCACTAGTTAATGCACAAATAGTGCAATACTTTTAAACCCATTTCTCGTTGGATTTGGAGTGTTTCTTTGGTTGTAAATTATAAGACTTGTACTGTTTTTTGTACAGGGGGTCAAACATTAAAACTATCTGATTATACATTTCATAAGGGGTTCCAAAACTAAGTTTCCCCCTTCCCCCCCCAAACATGCGAGGACATTTCGTTGCATAACTTCCATTTAGGAACGGGATTTTTAGAAAATTTCAAAAGTTTTTTGAGAGAGGGAAACATTTGGCTCTGCCACAAAAGTCGTTGCTTTTTCAAAAAACTTTTGGCAACAGCAAACACCCCTTTTCTAAAATGATGTTGTCAAACAAGTGGCAGTTTACCGTACAAAGATCTAAAGTCAAGAAATTAATCAATTTACAATAACGATTTCATTTTCCTCTTTAATTCATTGTGGTCTTCAGTAAATAAGCGTAAAACATAACGCATAGGCAAACAGATGAACAAAGAAAGACAAATTTACAGACAAACAAACAATGAGATGAGATTGCATAAGCAACACCAATCGAAATGTGAAGCAGATGCTTGCAGATCGACAATAGAGGAGCACGCTACACTGGCTCAACGTGGTGAATTATCCAGCGAGCATGTGGAACCACATCATCAACAGAACATCAGCCCAATTGGAATAGCATGTGTAAACACTACCAATGATGTCATAATTGCTGATGGAGGAAACATTGACTATTGAGTCTCACCATGAATGACAGAACAATTAAGCTTATTTTGATTTAAAACAGGCATTTCAAACATTACCTCTTTCTTTCGTAGAAAGTGCAATATGCAAAGAAAATTGACTATTTGATACTGATGAATGTAAAGCTTACATCGCATTCTTTGTTTTTCTGCATATTTGTCTTGTTTGTTTATTTGTTTGCCCATGCGTCAACGTCTTAAGCTTATTTACCTCAGATCGCAATGAATATGGAAATGAAATCGATGTTGTAAATTGTTAATTTCTTACTTTAGACATTTGAATACGGTAAAGTGCCACTTTTTCTGACAGCATCATTTTTTTTAAAAAAAGGGAGTGTGTGTTGATATGCCAAAGGCGTTTTTTGAAAAGCATCGACTTTTGTGGCAGAGCCAATGGTTTCCTCTCTTCAAAACTTCTTAACAATTTTCGAATCATCCAGTTCTAAGCGAAGTAATGCAACGAAATGTCCTTCAATTTTAGGAGGGAACTTATCTTTTGGGAACCGTGTATTTTAATATAGTCATTATGTTAAATGTTTACATTTTAGCAATTTTACCCTATAACTCCAAAAGCAATGGTCAGATGGTACAAACTATGCATTTTTGGAATCCTTATGACTAGACGGAAAATATGGTATACATTTCAACATGATTGCAACATTTAAAAGTTTGACCACTGTGTAACCTTAAATTGGCCCCCTATTTAAAAAGTAAAACCACAATTTGAGAGTACTAACTACCTATAGTATTGATATAGAGGGTCCATACTAACTACCAAAGGTGTCAAACCTTTTCTGTAGTGGGGAGGGGGGGGGGGGGGGTGAACGACGATGTTTGACCTGGTCCGTGCTCCTGCTCTAATCTCACTAAGCAGGAAAATGAAACATTTCCCCGATCTTTTTTGCTCAGTTTTTCGTACAATTATCGTATACGTAAAACGGCAATGTACATGACAGAAATGCATCTTATTTGTACTCAATTATATATTTTTATTAACTGGTTTTGTTGTTTTGTTTAGCTGAAATATTTCTCTATTGAAGATTGAAATTAGGGTCATATTAACTTGGTTTTCAAAGAACTTAATTCCACAAAACGATTGAATTTCGCAATAGTTTCTAAATTGTTTAGTTTACATGACTGGGCCGTCATTAGGTGGTGAATAGAAAAATAACACAATATCTATGTGATAAACCCGTACCATTGAAACTAAATGAGCAAAGCTTATGTTGGCTGATGTAATCGTCACGTTATTTCTCTTGTTTACGTGCCTGCGGGGAGAACACTAAGTGCTTTATAGCTGAAGTCATGAAAGGAAGCAGAAAATCATTCTCACAAATGATCAAGTTGAAATCATTCGATTGTCATGCTAAAACACGTAATGTTTGGTTGGTGTATTGTGAGTTTAAATTGCTGATATACCCCAAGCCCTGTCAGCCTGTCCTGCAGGGTTTCACCCGGTAGGCTCGGGGCACACCTGTGCAAGCAGTGGTCGTGCCTGTCCCACGATCCACCTATTCAAAAGTAGAGATGAGATAAGTTTGTCCTCGCCAATGTACTTACGTATTTTATTCAATTACTGAATAACCACTGGTAAGGGCTCTTGATGGCGAACAATTAAAGCGATAGTTTGGATTTAATCAAACGCACAAAAGTTAAATGTTCCACTTCACGCGGTGAACTTCTGCAAATTTTGTTTGCGATTTACTAACACATTGTTTCTTTAATTTAAGATCGTACTTTTGATTTCCTTATTGCGTGATTAAATTTACACAAGTGCATGCCTGTTCTGGTAAAAGCATTTCAGCAACCTAAAAAAATAAGTAGGGGTATAATATTTTTCAAACGAATCCCTATGACCAGGCATTATTAAAAGCATATCGAGTGCTTTCCGCTCGGGGCTCTACAGTACTCCAAGTAGCGGAAAGTGGCCTCGTCTACGTCCCTAGTTATACCTTCTCTCTCCTTTGACGGGACCTTAACAATAATATCAAAAACAATATTTTTAATCGATTTTCCAGAAATTTCCTCAAGTTAGACAACTGTCTACCTTTGTCCGGAGATATGAAATTTGTCAGGAAATATCAATTTTGGAAACTTTATATTGTTTTCTGAAGAAAATCACATTAAGATTTTATTTTATTTTATTGTTTTAGATTTTGTGGTATTCTTAGGTATTCCGATTCAGTTTGTGTAAGCGCCGGTACAGGTTGTGGGCGGATTTAAATTTTTTTAGTATCAGGAGAAGCGTATTCATAAATCAGACAATTAGCAAAAAAACTCTTTGAAAAATTTGATTGCGTAACCGAGAAATCGCAAAAAAATCAAATGTTGGGTACTATGGAACCCCCCCCCTTCAAAAACAATATTTTTAATCGATTTTTTCTACCTTTGTCCGGAGATATGAAATTTGTCAGGAAATTTCAATTTTGGAAACTTTATATTGTTTTCTGAAGAAAATCACATTAAGATTTTATTTTATTGTTTTAGATTTTATGGTATTCTTAGGTATTCCGATTCAGTTTGTGTAAGCGCCGGTACAGGCTGTCCCAAAAATGTTAACACTAGAGACAAAGGCATTATAAAAAAAGAAAAGTACGTGTCTTTGTTTGGTATTCCTTTCAAGCCAATAAAATTAACTTTTATTTGCCATTTCACTCCAATCCGATACCTCGAACAAAAGATATGCTTCATCAAATGAGAGTGCAAAATCAACTTGGTCCGATTTCTGTCTTTAAGCATTTGAAATGCATGACGCAAAATGAATACACTTGACTCAAGAGCATATCTTCTTTCCATTTTAAAATGAAAACAAATAGATTTTGCTGTTATTCTGTTGATGAAAGACTTCGCGATCCCTGTCACCATTGCAAAGCGATCATCGTTGGATCTATATACACAACTTCTCTTCTAACAAATCAGAGAGATGTTGGCTTCAGTCCTTACCATTCTGGTCCATTATGGGTCTATTGCACCCTCTACGGGTGATTTTCCAATTCCGTATACTTCACTAGTCCATGTAGGCATCCTTTGCGGTCATTTTATCGAAAGAAAATTGGAGGTACCACTTTCAGGGAGGTCAGGGTCCCGTCAACGCCTGAATGTGGTGGTGGTGGTTGTGGGGGGGGGGGGAGTGTTGCCACCTTCCTATACTTTACTGTTTCAAATGCCAAAAAATGGTACTTTATGTTACGTATGATGCTACTGTAAGAAAGTACTGGCAACAATTGTATTTTTACTTATTTGTAGAGTAATAACATGTGTATGCTTACTTTTGCACCCATCATTGCCAAATAAATACCAATTTTGCTTGCATATGGCAAAAACGGTCGAAAACCCCTTGGCGATTTGCTTACAGATTTGCTTAAAAATAAGCTTTCATTTATGACGTCACTATGACGTCATATTTTTAAAACTTTTAAAACTTTGTACTTGATTTGAAAAAAGGACATATGTAGCTACACACTGATACCAACAAGATGTTTGTCCCTTAATTACAACAAAAAATCAGGGGTGGTAACCACCCCCCCTCCTTGGTCGTGAACTTAGTAGAAAAAAAACCTTTGGTTGAACGAGGAGTAAAATTGTCTATATTTGCCAAAGGTATAAGCTGTAACTATCCCCACTTTTGATCAAAGGTACAACAAACGATGTTGGTACACTGTGGAGTTAAGCTTATTGGTCATACCCATATGCACACACCTGTGTCGTAGCATTTTAATTGTAACGTAAACACTTCAGTGAAAAAGCAAAGTTGAACAACCTAGAAAAAAAAAAATAAAAACCTTTTTTTAATTAATTAATACTTCAATTAAAACAATGTTTCTTGAAACAGACTAGATTGAGTAACATACATGCAGAGAAGATTGCCTAAGTGACTCACCATATACAGATATGGGACGTGGGGACCAAATACCAAACTGTATAACAAATTCTGTAGTCCCATCGAGGGGCTAAGGGAAAACCAAGTTGTAATCATAATAAATTTTACAATCACATAACCCCCCGTCTGTTCCCGCACATAACTGGCAAATTTTCTTAAAAATAAATAAAATGTCACCTCAATTTCTTTTTCCCAATATAAGACACCAATGGATATGTATAGACTTCAGCAAACATGAGCTAAAGATATTACAATGGGCCCGGTATGTGGGGCCATGTTGTTAGCAAGGTGTACCACCTCCACGATTGGGTTGAGTGACAAATACCCGTCCTCTCTCACAATAAATATATAGGTCGTTGACACTAAATTTTCTTCTGAAAAACGCGGTAATGAATGAAATGAAGTTAAGCAATAAGTTACGGATTTTGGTTCTGCACAAAGTTGTTAAGTCAAGCTTGCCCAGCAACATTCTATCATTGTTGGTTCATGTTTCTTCCATTTCGAATAAATGATGAAAAACATGGCCAAAGTTAATTGAACACGCACTATAGAAGCTCAATATTTATTATTTGTGAATGAGGTTAAGTATTTTGTCCTGAAAAGTACTCAGTCTAAATTGGAGAGCGTACCAGCTGAATTAGTCAGCTGCCGGACAAATATAACACTGTAATGCGCTCCCAGATGAAAGGAATCTGAAGTGTTTTTCTACAACCGATACCGGGGCGGGGTGATTGAATATTCTTTAAACTAATTGTTTCTGAAAGTCTATGTGTATCATTAGTCACTGATATTGGGGAAATGAAATTGAAGTGACATTTTATTCTTTTTCAAGAAAAGGTGCCAGTTTTATTTGTGGGAACAGACGGTTATATGATTTTAATAATTTATTATGAATTTACACTTGGTTTTCCCCTAGCCCCCCGATGGAGACTACAAAGAACAGCATAGAAGGACATGTCCCACCTACTAATAATTAAAAGCGAAAAAAATGAAAGTGCTGATTTTTGCACCGATGTAAAGCTTCCATAAAAAAATCTCCATCTGAAAGGATTAAAATGAGAATTATTTCTTTGGTACACCAATTGCGAAATTACCATTTTGCATTGGAGTAAATACGTAATTCAGCCTATGTTTTTTATACTAAAATATATAAGCAAATAAAAAATCACCTTTCGTTTTCACTTTTAAGACATTCCGTACGCAAATACATGTTATTTAATCTATATGAAAACACAACATGATGCTATATGTGGATGCCTTGAAATCACACATTGCACCTTTAAGTTATCATTTGCTTAAGACATACACTGATGCTTTTTGTCAAGAAATGGATCAGGTATGTGGACTTATACTGATTTAAAATTGTTCTTATTTGCCAAAAGTATAAGCCGTCCTTATCTCCACTTTTGATCAAAGGTACAAACGTGATATTGTCGTTAAGCTGATATGTGCACACGTCTGGATCGAAGAATTTTAGCTGTAACATAAACACTTCACTGAAAAGAAGGGGTAACAACTTGGAAAAAAAAACCTCAGTTAAAACAAGTTTTCCTTCGACAGACTAGATTGACGTAATATGCATTCAGAGATATTGCGAAGATGCTGGCCCAATAATTAATGAATAATTAATAAACAATGACATTATTTGCCTGTAAAAAATGTAAGTTTCATGCCTATTACAATTAAATTTAAAATTGGCGCTCGTATTAGAATTTGAAAGAACATCAACATCATTTTACTCCATTACGAATTATCAATTATACGATTATGTACTAAATTTACAGGAACAAAATATTGAAAACATTACAGGAAAATCATGCATGGTAGCAAGTCTGCCAACAAAATCCCGTAAAAATACAGTTATACAGGTTTCATTCAATATATATAGTTTACAGTTTGATGTAATATATTTTACAACAATCTGTAAAATTTTAGAGTGTGCACCTTAAAAAGTTGGTTGACATTTTTGGAAAGGCGTATTGTTCGTCAGTATTCTCTACACATTAACAATCTTGTATGTTGTTATGAATTAATTTTTACAGTAGTTTAATTTTTACTGTAATTCGTCGGCAGAAATGCTGCCAGAATTTTCCTGTAAATTTAACATGATTTTTTTACAGGGATTTTGGTATGTTTATGGTCCAGTTTCTTGCTGTTTTTTCTGGATTTTTTTCATTACTTTCATAACCCACATTGTTATAAATATAATTAAGTTTATACTAGTAATTCTAGAGATTTGTTATATTTTATGCTGTGAAATGGACATTGTCGATTTGCAAAACCTGAAAGTACACTGGACACACGTACAAAATACACCCTTCAGTACGATCATTTATGGTTTACTCTTTCTAAATATCCAGTCTGCCAGTAGGAAATCGTAAATGTATGAATAATGTGAAGTCATATTTAATAATGATTTTTTTTATTTGTTTTTATTTATTTGTGTTTGTTTGCGTGCAAAGTAAGCCTATATAAGTATGCCTTCGTCCAGTGTACATGAAGGTGAAATATTCTATTATTTTTATTTAAAGTTCAGAATAAAGAAAAAAAATGTTGTGAAATTACGTGATTTTAAAACAGTGCATGAAAATAATGTTAAAAATATGTCTCACTTGTGGTTAACTTCTAAATGCCTTGAAGGCAGCGTAATAATAATAGGCAACAGCGCTTTGTATCATGTGGAAAAGGCGCTATATAAATGTCGGTATTATTATTATTATTATTATTATGTTTATTAGATGTGTTCAGATGTTTAGAAAGTTGCACATTGCTCTGATTACGGGAAAATTGATGCTGGATTTTAAAGCCACAATCAGTCCCCGGAATCAGTCATTTCCCCCAAAATTCAAAATGCCTATTTGTCTTTAAATTGCTAGTGTTAGGTCATATCAACACCTTATATAACTGTCTTTATGAAAAATCTAGAATGTTCAAATTTGCGTTCCACTTCACTTGACCATAATCACTGTTTGCTCAATGGAATCCATGCCGCCCAATACACTAACCCGTCATCTGCTTTACAAGTATACAATTAAGCGGTCTCAAGAGCATGCTTCAATTAAAAAGGCATTTAAATAATACGCGAGTCTCATTGGGGCGTCTTTACTTTGTTTGCAGACACTGTTCGGTTTATAAGATTTTGTTTCTTTTTTATAGTTACCAGTCCATCATGGCAATCTAAATACAAAAATTCCCGAACCATTCTTTAAACCAGGCTTTTCGATCGAACTGTTTTTTTTTATTTATTAGGCGAGCATTTATGATTTTCGATAGAGAAAACCTTCATGGCGAAACAGGATTTGAGATCGAAAAATATGGTTTATCGAATGATATTTTTTATATCAAGGAAAATCCAGATTTCTCGATCGCGAATCCAAGATTATCAATAAAAAGCTGATTTTTAGCTATATAGTTTGCCATATTTATCACTGTTTATGGTACAGGTGGTTAGATTTAGTGATTTGTTGGTCATATCATAGAGGTAATAATAATATCTCTATGGTCATATCATGGAGTTATTATAATACTCTATGGTCATATCAGGGATGATGTTAAAAATATGGTTCTAAGAAGTGTATGCTGCTGTCCCAAAAAGTTGCTCCTCACTCGCTCATTTTTAAAAA
>JAMKCH010010176.1:0-39339 GCA_023653785.1 Ophioderma brevispina | reverse complement strand
CTGTTGACCATCAAAGCTATCCTTTCCAAAGATGCCGAAGATATAAACTTTACTTAGATCCCCTGTTCGCTCCCGACCCCCCTAGCTGGCCAGCTACCGCGAAATTTTAGTGCACTAGTGAATCAATACGAGTAAAGTCATGAGATAATAGTGTTAGTCGTCCGTTGTCCTCGTCATCATTCGTCGTCGTCGAAGTAACCTTTGACTAGTACAGCAGCAATCACTCGATGGATGTGAAATGTCCATGGCTGGATTTCTACTCCACATCATGGCGAAAATTGTGATTCGTAAACAAGTTCACAATGCATGCATCAGCGCATGTGATGTCGACTCGTATCTACAACCGTATCCATCGCATCATAAAAAACATGAAAAGCACAGTCTTTTGAAGTTTGCTGAAAAGCCCTATTTCCTCCCAAACAGCTGTTCAAATATCATTTTTAGTATAAAATATCAAGTGAGTTGTCTCATTTCGCTGTATGCACCCCATCTCGTCAATAAAGTCACAATATATACTGTACGTGTGAAGTCGTAGTCTAGAGTCCGTTCTCCCCGGAAGCCCCCCCAAACTTCCCACACGTCTGAAGCAGTACAGTCATATGAACACTTCCGACAATCAGCGGTGCTGGAAATGCAAACTTCATCGGCAATCATCAAAGGAGAGTCACTTCTGAATACGCCATAAAAACGGTGGCAGAGACCTTATAAGTTACATCACACTTATTTAAATACCATGAATAATTTGCGTGGAGAGGGAAATCCGGACCACAATCAATACTTGCCGGGGAAGTGCAATTGTGGGAAAGCTAGGGTGATTTTATTAAAATGAGTATAACCTGGGTTTGGCATGACCAAATTAAAAAAAATCCTTTCACTTGAGTTTGGGAAGCTGCTCCTTTTAATGACATTATAGTTTATGTGGATTCTTTATAGATTGTTCAATAAAACCACAATAAAAACAAGTAAACGTCTTTTTGAATCAGCGTGTACTCCTATCAGGGTCAAAGACAAATTACAGGTCATTAGAGGTCAATCTGTGTACAACCCGATGAGTCTTGGGCCAGTTATTCTTTTGAATAGTATAATTCAGTCAATGTACACGTGTAAAGCACAGCATAAAACTTGTTTGAAATTGAAAGCTGTTGGGGTAGGTTAGGTAGGTTAAGAAAAATATAAATTTACATAATATCCAGGGGTGAATGAATGTGAAAATACATTTTTACAGAGGACTTTGACCTTAGTGCAAAAAGCCCATAAAAACTGAATAGAAATGTGGGAATACAGCAATTCATTTTGTGGAGAAATGCAACAAAAAATGACCAATGCAGCAAGGTGAAGACAGAATCTGCTATGCCAAATCCCCCTTCTGGTGATGGCCGTATGAAGGATTTATTTTGGGGGGTGCCGAACTGTCGAAAAAGGGGACTTTTTTCGAAAAGCTGGACCTTTTTGGAGGAAAGGGACCTAACCCCCCTAAATGGCGTTTTTGGACTTTAGTGAAAATTTTATCCACCAAAAAGTGGACTTCGAATCTTCAATTTTTTTTCTTCTAAATTTAGGACTTTATCAAAATATTCAGCTTTCTAAAAGTGGAACCTTTTGCCCCTTTGTGGAATTTGGTTGCACAAAAAGTATCTCAGCATTTATTTGACAGTTCTTTTTGCCAAAGACTGATTAAGTTGAAGTTTTCAAGATATCATTTTGTTGCCTGGGTCTTACTCTTCATTTAAAGGTCAACGAGAGATTTTTGAGCACCCAAATATTGTGTCATTATAGTAATTTCATTAGATTAGACACTCAATAGACTTTTTTAACCTGTTATTAGCTTCCAGAAATGTCTTACAAAAAAAAAAGAGAGGAAAAGGGCGATTTTTGATTTGCTTAATTTTGTATTGGTCCGATCGTAGTTAAAATTGCACAATTTTGTACCAAAGAAACATTTCTCAGATTAATCCTTTCAGGTGGGGATATTTTTATGGGGGAAAGCTTTACATCAGGACAAAAATCAGTACTTTCAATGTTTTCAATGAATACAGGATTATGTGAAATCTCTTGTGCACTAACCACCTGCTTGTAAAAAGCGTGCAAATAGCTGAGATAGAACGCCGCCTTGAAAAGATTTGTTAAAACCCAAACAAAAGGTTGCAGTTTTGTAGTTTTCAAATGAGCATTTCGCAGTGTACTGTGACACAAACATGCGTGACCAAAATCAATATGCAACGTAGGTCTCTCGCTCATTCAGGGTCAGAAACACTTTTGTGTAAAATCACAACAAATGTAAATTGTTGGTGTTCTACACACAGCGACCATTGAAAAATCCAAAACTAGGGGTTTTTACGTCTGTCAGGCGTTCTATCCACAAGCCAATTTGCATTGATTTTTTAAAAATTTGTTCCATTTAAAAGTTTCCCCCACTTTATGCTTTTTTTAATACTTTCAAAATTATCGGACCTTGGCACAATACTGACCGAAAAAACATGCAAAGATACTGTTTGTGTCAATTATATAAGATGTCAGGGGAATCAAAACATGTAATGATATTTGGCCGGACCAGAATAAGAGCTTGGAATTTCGATTTATAACTTCTAGGGGCGGATTTAGAGTGGGGGGCGCCACCGGCCGACCCCTCTATTTTTTGCAGGCCACAGGGCACAAGGCACCTGTAGATACTATAAGAGAATGTGGTACAGGGCATCGGGGACACTGGTAGATATAGCTTTGTGGGCGCCCAACGGATGCAGTATGTCCCCCTCCCCTCAGGAATTCGGAAACCAACTATTAAAAAAATATGGTTTACCAGGAGAGCAGCGAGGCCGGCAATTGGGCGCCCCCTTTATTGAGAAATCCTGGAATCTGCCCCTGATTCTATAAGTACTCTTCCTTCATCCCCTATCTAAAAACTTGGGGGGTCTGATTACTCCTTATACATATGATCATACCTTGAGCGCATACCTCCGTGCTTCCGTTCTGGGGTGGATTAATGTTGACGAGTATAGCACCAATTCTAGGCACAGTTGCCGTATTGTGTAATGATCCATTTCTAACACATATTAGGCGCCCAGATGCCTACTTATCCCCTTGTGTATCCAATTGCTAGTAGCACAGCGGCAAACTGGTTCAAACCTTTGTGAAAGAATAAACAAACCCCAATACCCTTAAATGGATGACCAGGGATAAGGCGAGAGAAAAAAAAATATGTTGAAGAAATGATTTTTCTACCTAGTCAAAGATAGTATTGTTTACCCCCCCACCCAATCAATATACTTTAATGGAGGAAATAAAATCCCGCCAGTAGAAATTAAACGATGGCCGTCTCCAACATATACACCAAACAGCTGATTTGTGGTTTACACCAGTACTGGAATAAACAAGATAGGAAGTTTGTGTTTGAGGTCCAAAATTGCAGGTCATGGTGCACATATTACACTATAAATCTGGGATATACACAGGAAAGGCTTTTTGATCTCAAGTCGGATTTTTATTCGTACATATATGAAATCTAATCAGGATAAAAAGTACTGCCTTAATTGTCTTTATACACAGATTTCAAGCAACCACTTTAGGTTATGTTAGCACTCAATGGCCAGTACAAAAGTACCAAAATATGTTTTTAGATTTTTATGTTTTGGATTAGCAAATTACTGCTTAGCCCTTAACCCCCTGGTCAATAACCTGACTATCAATTGGCATCTAAGCACTCTTGTGATTGGTTACTTGGAAGGAAATATAATGTAATGAGCCAAATCAGAGATACTCTAAGTAATGGTTTTAGGTTTTACACAAAGATATAGAAGCTGTATTTTGATTGGTTTACTCAGAGGGCTATTCTGTTGGGTCCAGTAAGAACCAATCCCCAGACAGATTGTACCATAGGTAGTAGTTGCCCAGAGTGTTAAAATATGTGATTGTAAGCCAAATGAGTCATTTGTCAAGCAAAATCAAATTCAGTTTTCCATTTATTTATGTGCAATGTGTTAAGTTTCACTGGTTGTGTGAAAAACAAAAAAAAAACCCATTGGACCTTATAGTTCCGATATACAGTGGTGAAGGATCCTCCCCCGACCCCAAATGACAGATTTTTGGCAAAAATCAGTGGTTAGCTAAACATCACCAAATTTTGGCAAAAAGCAGCATTTTGGGCCAAATTTTGGTTAAGAATTTCAAATTTTTGATATAAAATGTTTTCACTTTTCCCCCAAAAAAGAATTTCACTTACCCCAGAAAGAGAAATTGTAGAGGGGACATACCCCCCCCACCCCAAATGAAAGATTTTTTGGCAACAATCAACGATTTGGGGCTAAAACTCACCAAATTATGGCAACCAAGCGCACTTGAGGGGCCAAATTTTTGTTAAAAATTCTCCAAAATTTTTGATATTTTGCCCTGCCAGAATTTCACTTTTTCCACCCTAAAAATGTCCTCCCTCCCCCCCCCCCACACCCCCTGAAAAGAGGTCGGCACCATAACTGCAAGCTATACACTGGTCATTTTAGGTTTGCTCAAACAATAAATACAATAAGGTAAAGCTGAAAATTCATAGTAATCATAACAAGTTATGAAATACACAGAACAATTGCTACCTATCACTTGACTGTTTTTATAGGTTTTTTATATCTCGGGGGAGGTGAAAATGTTACAACCTTTAGTCTACCTTGGAACAAACTTTTTGTGACATGCACCAACGTACCTTAGTCCTCAACTGAGCAAATAGTTCAATCTTTTCATCTCTGCAAAAGACAAATGCCTCTCTATCAGGAACTTCTCATGTCGTTTCATCCAAGAATTCTCCAACAGTTTTGCCCATGAGTGGACGTTGACCAAGTTGATGTATTAACTATTTTTGGCTTCTTCTGATGATCTCTATTGCAATTTTAAAGTATCTGATATATGCAGACAACTCAAGGTTTTCAATTACTTACATGCAAATTTCAAATAAATGCAAAAATTTATGGCAATGTAAAGAAAATGGTCTTTTTTGGTGGGACCGAGAACTACAACTTAGACAAAGTCTAACTTTAGACCCGGGCCTAACCTTTTGTGCATATGGACCTAAAATATGCCTAATTAGTAAAAAAATACAATCGGGTCCTCATACGCTTGTGTCGTCTGCTGTCGCAGGTTTGTGAATGATAGCCTCATATGACTTTTGACGACCTTGATATTTGACCTTTGACCTGCATAAACCAATGAGGGTTTAATTGCATGTAATGTCCATAAACCACTATGGTTCCAATTGAATTTCAACTTTTCAATTGAGGTCAAGGTTACATTTACATCTTAAACTTGACCTCACCTACCATTGACCTTGGTATGTTCCCTTTGATCTCATCAACAAACTTAGGGATCCTGTGCACCTATGCCCCAAGTTTGGTTTAAATCCATCAAGTATGCGAATATTACAGGCAAAGTTTAACCCTTTTTTCACAACAACAGACAAAACAACAAAAGACATCAACATTGCAAAGTTCAGTTCATCTTAAAAAAAGAAAAAACCTAAAAAATTAAAAAAATCAGCATTTTACAAGCATTTCTGTTCTTTTTTAAGGTTTTAAGAAATTTAAAACATGTTTTTGGTCGTCTTTTTGAACACTTTTTCAAGAAAAAAAAAAGGAAAATTTGACTGCATATGGCTGAAAAAACCTGTCTAAAAGAGCTACAAGGAATCTGAGACAACACGCGATGCGTAATATATCCCTGTCGCAGGTTGTTGAGTCACTAATATGCAATAAATGCAACTCCAATGTAACAGTCCCACCCTTCCCCCTCCCTTACACCCATGTCAGTCCCCCACCACAACACGCCCCCCGCACATCCCGGCGCCTGACAGCCCACCACCTCGACCCTTCCAACCCCACCTCGTCCCTCCCCTCCCGGACAACCCCACCCCATCACCATCCCCTCCACCTCAAATGGCAAAGAAGAAGCGCACCATGATATGCTTTCATGCAATGAAGGGAAATTGTGCATTCCAATGTACCATTTCCAAAATATATTGATTATCCAATTTGTTTGTATATAATTAGTTTTCATTGCATATGTAGCATATTTTGCCCGAATATCCCACAATTTTAAATAATCAGGTCAAGAACACTTTCAACCCACTTCCTTCCACCAAGTTAACATCATTATATGCGTTAAGGAACTCTTGATAACTTTGTACAAGCCTTTTAATACAGGAAAATTTTCTTAAATTATGCAAATTAGATACTTAATTACATATTTTTAAACCCCAAATCTAATCAGGTCGAGAACTCATCAACCTTGCTTCTTTTCCAACACAATTAGTTCAACCACCACATCATTGTCGTCCCATAACGGGAATCCAGATAAATCGTACACAAAGTATTGAACATTTTATCACATACGCCGTACGAACGGACGTTGCTCCCCTCAACCCCCCCCCCCCCCCCCCCCCCACCCAGCCAACTGCTACAGTTGCAAGCCAAACATCCCTGCAATTTCAAATAAGTTCTGTCCCTTTTTTCCTCCCTTTCCATCAGTTCATAACATCGGACTCAACCATATGCCCCGCACACACACCACACTGTGCTTGAGAATGGTTCTCTTGGAAATCATATTAAAACCCCACAGTATTTTTGATACTTCCTATGGGTGTATGAGGGGAAATCATCATCCCAAGGCCATACGCTGCACAATGACAGTACTATGACCCGGAAGAACTTGCTGCAAACACCGGAGTCCCCCATTTTTTTGGCAACTTGGGTATAGTCAGGGTCAACCTTTCTGGCTCAATTTGATAATGAATGGTTTCAGTGTTTCCTCAAAATGGTTTTATTTTTTTTAAAAAGGTCCAACTTACACAAGTGTAAAATTGAAGCCAGTGGGGTGACAGGAGGGGCCCAGTGCCCATTGGGAAAAAAATTAAGGAAAAAAGGTAAAAGAGATTATATGTAATTCAGCCCCTCTTTTCACGATCTTGCCCTGCCTGCCTTTTGCATGCATTTTCAGAATTGTTATTTTTGCAACTGACCAGGAACAGCTCCCCTTGGAATGACCAGGCTGGCTACATGTACATGCCTGACTATACCACACACAGCCAACATTTTAGAAAATATGCAAACAATTTTAAAAATGTTTAAACATTTTGCAAATTTTTGCCACTGTAAGGAGGGGTTCATATTTATGCCGGGGGGGGGGGGGGAGATATTGGAGGATTTGAGGGGGGAACCCGAAAATTTTTTCTAAGAGAGAGGGGGAACGTGAAATTTTCATCAAGAGAGAGAGGGGGAACATGAACTTTAAAGGGGGAAAAATCACTTGATCAGAGGGGGGAGGTGAAATTTTTGAAGCGGAAGCGAGGGGGGGGGGGACGCAAAATGTTTGCCAAAAAAAGTTGAAACCCTCCATTCCCCCCGGCACATAATAATGACCGCTCCTACAACTTATTGCAAAGACCTGTCAGATGTTGACTATAGGTTAAAGTCTGTCAAGTTCACTCGGAGGTAAGTTGGAGATGTGAGACATCTGTTGTGTGAGATGAGAATGTGACAATTTGATAACACAACCGGGAATCTGGGCAACCAATTTTAAAAGGGGGGGGGGGTAAATGGGGGGGGGTGTTGCGGCAAAAATATAATTTGCCGACATGATTTCAAATTTTCTAGGCTAGCTCACTGAGATACCCAAAGATTTTGGTCGCTTGTAAAGGGCGGGGGGGTCCCCCAGTTGTGGTCAAGATATAAAATACGTAACTCAATCAAAACTTTGGTTTAAATTTCATACCAATTTGGCTGGCAGCCAAGAAAAAGAAATTTGCCTACAAATCCTGTTATTGGGGGTGTCACACCACTCTATTAAGTATGGCCATGGTTGATAAAATCTCTTTTATACACAGAGGTTAGACGTTTATTTATAAAAAAAAATTTCAACTAATAAACATCATAAATACAAAATTATAAGTTACTAGTTTTTATACCAGCACAACAAATTGGACATGTTAACGCTTGGATGGTGTTTCTTCACTTAAAACAAGAAAAGCATTTAAAGGAGGACTGACATATCTGAAAAGAGTGCACCCTCAAAATTTAAAAACCAATATTTTATTTTTTTTATATGGTTGCAATGCTTTTAAATGGGTGTTAACACTCACTTGGAGTGATTGAAAGGCAATATCTGGGATTGCCAGATCCGAATTTAGGAAAAAATCAATGCAAAAATCAGAGAGTTGCATGTCTGTAACAAGTATGTTATCATTAAAAGAACCCACAAGTGATAAGACTGAAAGCAACATAATTCAAAGACAAAGTTGGATTTTTAGTAAGTACCAATCCGTACAGAAACTTACTACAACATGTAATGAATGGAGATTCACCTCTTTTAACACTGCTGTTTTCTTCTTTTGTTGTCATTTTTCATTTACATAAAAAAAATGCGACATTCTTACAGACTTATCCTCCACTTTTGGATACTCATGCAAATGTTCTACTTTGCCCTGAATAATTTTGACGTTTTGGAAGGAATCACTGATAGTGCCTGAAGTCCAAATCAGCACTTTATGGTAAAAGGAATATTTATAATAAACCAACCCGGGGGGGGGGGGGGGGGGGGGGGGTGGGCCACTCAACTTTTTCAGGTAGGGCTGTGCGGCCCACGATTTCTTAACTTAGGGGCTTGGGAAGGATTTTGTTCCGAAAGTGGGGCGTGGGGAACTGAAAATTTTGAGGAATTTGAAGGCTTGGGAGTGAACTTTGGCTTAAAATTCAGCTTCTGTGGCCAAAATTTTTGAAACGAGGATCATTAAGAACTGATATTATGCTTCAAATGGGGTCTGGGAATGGGGAGGAGACGCGGAAAAGGGGGCTAAGTAAGGGCCGCACATACCCGACCTCTTTCCAATGTCACGTGCCCCACCCCCCCGCCCCTCCCACCCCCACCGGCGTAAAAACCCCGGGAGTAGTTTTTTCTGAAAACCCTAGGTTAGTTTAGAACACTTTTGTTGGTTCACAGTGTTAAACCACAAAAAAAAAACAACAAAACAAAAAAAACAACACACTAGGGTTTGACCCCCGAACAGTGTGAAGATGCCATGCTCGATGGTATATGTCACTGGGGTAGTGCGGGGTCTTCTGAAAACCTTTCTTTCTGTTAACTTCAACAAAGAACTTTCAAAGGATTGAAGGATTATTGAAAGAAGAACGTTTCAAGTATCCATTATTTTCTGTGGATATGTAGATTTCATTATAAATTAGACCCCCCCCCCCCTCCCCGGTGTGGGATCCTTGCTACACACATATGTCTTGTATAAATGAACCCAGGGCAACACTTGTGGGGTCAGTGTAAGGGGTGGGGAAAGTTTGATAGTTGTTTATGGTTCACTACATGCTGCGAAAAAGTACTTCCCAAAATTTGGGTGATTTCGATCACCCCCGCTCCAGGGCCATTTAAACTCTTGTCCAGATTGAGATTTGTAGAAAAGTTCAATTTTTTCAGTACAACGGCTGAATGACGGAAAATTTAGGCCCAGAACCAAAAAGGTCTCGAAATGGTGGTTTGGACCACGTTATTTAACAACACACATGGGTCATTTTTGATTCTAGGGTTAAGTGGGGTAATATGGGTCACCGAGTAATTTCAGAATTTTATTGTAATCTCAAATGCTTCATCTCCATGAAAGCATAATGGTTCATGAGTATGTGTCGACCATTCATGTTCTCACCAAATGTTAAAAGACAGGTTTCATTTTTTTTGCAAAGGGTCCATATCACCCCATGCGTGGGGCAATATGGACCCACCACATTTTTGCAAAAGAGGCAGAGTAATATGGGACTCAACATTGATCCACATGGTCCGGATACTTGGCCTCAATCATCCCTCAGAAAATTAGCACTCTATATTAAATACTAGAAACATGATGTGTTAAAAGGCTCAAATACGGTCATTTCGTCTAACTGTGCGAAAAACGGTTACTACAAAAGCCCACACCCATAAAAAGAATCCTGAAATGAAACTTCACGAAAAAAGCCATCACTATGCAAACCAGGTCTTGGAAAGGAAATTTGAGTAAAGTGTGTGCGATACGAGACAGATCAGTCAATATTCTCGTGTGAGTTTGTGCTCAGACCGTGTGGAGTCAATAGCGTGGTAGGACCCCATATGCATAAATGAGGACTAATTTGAATAAATAATGTTTCTCAGCCAGTTCTAGGGATTTGAATGGCACGAACCGTAATTGAATTTTCAAAATGCATTGTTCTCCAAGTCTTCTACGAACGACAGTTTGCGAACAAAATTGCTTTTAATAAGGTCTTGCCGTATGGTTAAAACTGAATGAATGGATTCACAATCAAGCAGCTTTTGGAGGAATCAATCAGGCGGCCAGATTAATGACGATTAGGAGGTTTTTCCATAGAGATCCAGGGAGCTAAGCAACTTCCAAAATCCCAATTGTAGTATCGAACATCGGGCGTTCTTCCCCTGGTTTAAAAATGCCTGACATATACCCTTATATATGACAGTGACGGGGATGTGCGGATTGGACTTTCAAAAGAGGGGGCCATCGCGGAGGAACTTTAAGGAAAAAAGGGGGGTTCAATTGTGAGGAGGATTGTGAAAAAAAGGGGGTCATTCTGGGCAATTCTACCATTTCAAATCCAGTTATCGTTGCCGATACCATTAACCGAGAGCATCAAGGATGGATGTGGGCTACTCCAGAGGTGGGCGTGGAGTTGTGCAAAGGTGAAACAAACCAATTAAGGTAGGATTATCAACAGGGTAACGCGGCTGTTTCATTGGGGAAAAATAAAGTGGCCATGATAATTCAGGATTGATGTTTTGCATGTAGGCAAGTCAAGAAGTATATTCCATAAAATTTGAGGGCGTCACATCTCGTGTGGCAATTTTTCTGATAGATCAAATGTGAATTGTGCGGATGAGGAAAAGATTTTGACGGAGCACTTCATTATTTCTACATTTTGGGATGAAAAAATAAAGTGATTTGATATTTTCTGTAGTAAATTTTGTATTATAGATAATAAGTCAAAGAGTATCGTTTCCTACAATTTGGAGGGGTGAGGTCTTCATTGAACAAAAAAAATTTATTGGGAGTGAAACTTTGTGTTTTCGAAAGGACAGATTTGACGGAACACTGACTAACATTTGATTCATGTTGATTACAGGAACACTTAAGGGGTTGTGGTAGCCACCATAGTGTTTACTAACAAATGTATAGAACATAAAAACAAGCGTTTTTATAGGGAATATCACAAATTAATCTGTCAATTTAGTTTAAGCTTATTACCCTAAATACGGGGAGGACATTTTGACGGAGATTACCACTAAATTTCAAACTGACACCGCATGTTACAAAATGGTCACTCTTTTCGATTTCGGATATAATTACCTTGCTTACAAATGTTATCCTAAAAATGTTGTAAGTTGTCCCAAGTGTTCTTTATGACATTGCTAAATCTAATCAAATATTAAACTACTTCAATGAGAGTGATTTAAAGCAATTCCCATGGTACATGTGCATATTTTTGTTCGTCATTTCAAAGATTCCAAAAACAGAATGTTTCTTTGCAGTGGTAGTTGGTCTTTTGGTGGTCTCTAGTGGGAAAAGTACAATATGAGAAAGTACAGAATTGATTTTATGGGTCACATTGTACTGTTCAGCCAAGAGGTTACCGGATGTAAAAACAACCCTTAAGTGACAACTCCCTAGTACTAAAGTCCCTTACGCTATTTTTCCACTTTCCAAACATCATGGAAGCGGGACCGTTGTGTTTTTTTGGGGAAATTGACCTATATCAAACTAGAAAAATAACGCTACCACCTTTTTGCCTGGTGTTCGTAGGATGTAGCTTTTTCGAAAAAAGGTGTTTGGGAATGGCCTATAGCCAGTGAAATTTGTCATTGTAAGGCCAAACAAAAAAATCCAGTGGTTGTCCCAGTATAGTAGTCCAAACCAAATTGTAATGCAATTTTTATTTTAATTTAAAAAAAAAGAAAAATTGATAAGGGCTACCCCTTCCCCAGAAATGCTCAAATTGGCTAAATGCAAGTCAAGAAGTTGCAAATCATACTTGATTGTCCAATTATAGTTTATAAAAAAAAATCTTGATTTCGGATCACTTGGCTATCTTATAAAATTGAAAATTAATGCATCATCTGTTTTTGTCTTAACATGACATCTCATCAGTAATTAAAATGAAAAAACAACAACAAATACAGTATTAAAATGGCTCCAATTAAATGCATGTGGGCTAACTACTGGCAAAACAAACTTGAATCCCTGCGGATGCCACTCATCATCACCACTGGGCTTCACAAACCATCAAGCCTAAACCATTGGATCCTGTATTCATCAATTACCTGGACTGACCCCCCACCCATCAACCATCAACTCCATCACCCCATGGAATACTGACCTTTTCCTTGTCAACCACTTGATCCGTATTGCATCAACCAGGGCCGGCAATAAACGCTACAAGGGACTAACTAATCTAGGTTAAAAAACCTAATTTTGGCACAATGATTGCTTAGGTAGGGGTATTATCAGGGAGTAAAAAGTAAAAATATAGTGCATTGAGGATTTTTTGGAAGGGTTGTGTATGGCCAGGCAAGGGAGATTAGTAAAGACATTATTTACAGTACTCAGTAACTGTCGTTTCTCAACTTTATTACAACTTTGAGACACTTTTTCCATTTGACATCTCCCAAATTTTTCAATTTACAGAACAGACATTGTAGAAGTAAAAACTACATCCTCTGTTGACCTGATAATATGGTCAGAATGTCAGAGTTATTAACCCTGATCTAGTTATAAAAGTAAATGCATTTACATAGCATCCCTTCTGTCAGCCACGACAACTCCCACACAAATCAAACCATTAATAAAGGAAAACTTCCCACTGTTCAACCAAGATTATTCACTGAGCCTGTCAAACCAAAGTATTAAAAATTTTGTCAGACTGGAACTCCTGCAACTTTTGGTCTGTTTGTTTTTTTTTCAATTTGGCTTTCTGGCTTTCTTACTCGATTACTTATGATCTGTGACCCCGTACCATTTGTGCGGAGGTGAAAAAATGCAACGAGGCGCAGGGACTTCGTTAATCATGTTATTGTGAGGAATGTTAAAGGCCTTGAAAACACGAGTGTGCATTTCCATACCATGAATGAAATTGGAGTTAGTGGCAGGTGAGGGGTATATGACCGGAGTGTCCTCCAAAAAAAACCGGGGTGTGGCACGTGCATGCCAGTTGAATTCTTTCATTTTCCCTCTCCGACTTAAATTTTAATAGGTCTAAAACTCCAGGGGGGTGGGGGGGACGAACGTGTCAACGCGAATCGACTATAATAAAACTTGACCGGGGTGGGGGGACGATTGAGGCCAAAAAAATGGGGTCTCCGGAAACTAGGTTGTTCAGAAAATCTAAGAAAAATAAGCTGACGGCTCTCCTCAATGCCAGCGACTTTTTGAGGGGTTTTGAAAGAAAGGAAAATTTGGTTTTTTTAGAATAGAATGGTTGGCTTTGGACATGAAACGTAGGGTCTCTGGAATGGTCCTAAAAAATGGGGGTCAAATGGAAAGGCTGAAACAGAGCCTGAAAATGAAGGGGGGAGCTAGAAGTGGACATAAAACCATAACTTCTCCCAATGTGAGAACTCCCCCCCCCCCCCCCCCCCCCCCCCCCCACTGTACATGAATTGTTTGCTGTCATTACCCAACATTTGAAACATTTTAATTTTATTACCACATTTTGTACCATTAACATTAATTTCAATTTCACAACACAAAGCACATGCACACCTACAAACACACAACACACACAAATGTACACACACACAATGTTAATAAAAATACTGAAAAGTGACATTCAACGAAAAAGAAAAAACGAATATTTTTCATTTGTCATACCAAAGAGAAAACTTCTAAATTTCGAGGTAACATAATCCAGTGACAAAATTCATGTTATTGGACTACTATTTAACCTAGTGTAAAATTAATAGGGCATTGCTATATGAAAGAACTGCCGAGTGTCAGGGTCCACTTAGCCAAAAAATAAACATCCAGGCCTACACATAAGCACATGTGGGGTGTATATCTAATACTGACATGATGTCCAAAAAATGGTTCCCTGTGTCTGGTAGAGACCTTACTAACAACGCATGCAAAGAGTCGCCAGACAAACTACGTGAACCAAGAGTATGACTATGATTTTAGGCTAACAAGAATGTGTTACAAGTGAACACTTTCTTGTGCGTTTGATAGTTATGCCTGTTTCTGCGTGTTAATGTATTCCACGGGGGGTGAGTGTTTTGGGCCCATAGACCTTTTGCTCAACTCTCATATAACTGTTTGGTTTTCTACTGTGGAAGTAATGGGAATAAAAGTTTGGTGAACATATTGATCTATCCCCCAGCACTCTCTTATAGACTTAATTCGTAAGCCAAAAAAGAGGGGGCTTTCGCTGGACGCATGAAATGAAATAAGGGGGTCATTCAGTTGATCATTTGATTAAAAATGGGAGGCATCAACTGAGAGTAAACAAAAGAGGGCTTTCAGTGATAGAAGTTAAAAAAGGGTGTGCAATAGGGGCGCACACCGGGGGCGCACAGCCCGTATCCTATTTTTAGGGAGGTGCTTGCCATCCCCGGGCTTCCTACCATATCTAAAGTATAGGGGATTCCATAATGCCCCAGGTGGGGCCATTTACACTTTACCACACTATGAACTGATCCAAACGGCTGGCCGATTTAAAATTTGTACTGCCATTTTGCGGGCGAAATCATAATGATCGAACTTCGGGACATGTCGGTGACCCACATGTGTTTGCTGCGGGAATTCCCCGACCGTATTCTGTCGTTTGAGGACAGTAGCCTGCCGTAAAGCAACTGCGGCGCGTAAAGTTCAGAGTGCAGATGTCCGTCAAAACACGGGGGATATGGTGGTTGGGGGGAGATTTCTTTTGAAATGACTTAAAACGTTTAAAAGTAAAAGAAACGTCAATTGTAAAAACTGCATCTCTCACCCAGTTGTTGCCACATGTGCACGTACATTCCACGTGTGCGGCCACGATTCAACTCTGCAGGATTCGTTGTGTAGCAAAATATCTGGTGCCACTGAAGCGGAGGAAAACATGTTGCTTTTCACGTTTAGCCTTTGAAACACGCGTAAAAACTCCGATTATGTAGGGGGAAGCGGTTTACACTGGCCCCCCGCCACTGCCACTGGCCTTCTGGGGCTGGAAAAGTTGAGCCAATTTTTCGGCACCGAAAACATTAGTAATTTATCCCCGACGATAGTTATAATAGGTAAATATTTATCACTAAAACATGTTATATGCGCTTGATATTAAACCCAACGGTGGTCGGTTGGTAATCGATATCGCGGATCGTATCGACAGTGTAGGTGTCGCCTGGGAAAAGTAAACAGCACTGTGAGCGACCGAAAACGGTTTCTCGGGACCCCGGGCACTCAGCAAGATGATCGTGTGATTTGTTGATCATTCTCGCATTACCCAGGCAAAGTACGTTTTCGCAAAGAACAACAGAATTTGAAACAGAATGAATTGTAATTTTTAGGGTATGAAATACGGAGCCGCATAAGGGACGTGGAAGATTTTTTTTTTTGGTGAATATTATTCGCGGCTAATTATGTTCCAGATCTCAGGATCTCGAGATAATCAATTATTACGAGAAAAATATCTCAAGATAATTAAAAGATCTCGAGCATAATCAAATTAATTCCGGATAATAAGTTGAGATAAAATATCTGAGATACTTCAAACTAATTTTGAGATAATTATTCGAGTAATTAAAGGATTGGAGATCATCGACTTATTCCTAAGTAATTTTCCGAGATATAAAGATCTCGAGATTAATTGAATTATTCCGGGAAAATAGCACCCAAAAAAAATCTTCCACATCCATGACATGTATTGATTTCGAATATTACCCTTACAAATGAATGTGAGGAAAAGGAAGTACCACAAAAAATTACGGGGACGTAGAGACAAACATCCCAATTTTTTGGAATTTAAGGTGGTTTTGTTTTTTTTGCAACGAGATGAGTACATAATCGGTGTCCTACAAAAATGAAGTACGATTTGCTTTTGCATCCAATACCCCCTTGAAAGATTTAAATGAGAAATGTTTCTTGGTACAAAATTTGTTATAGGAGCAAATACTAGAAATTCAGCCGTTTAATATGGAAATATAAGCAAATCAAATATCTGTTTTTCTCTTTTAAGAACATTTCTGTAGCAATACAAGGTAAGAATCTCTTGAGTTTCTTAATCTAAATGAAATTACTATTATGTCAAATTAAGTTATTTAGGTGCCCTCAAAATCTCTAGTGCCCCTTTAATACTTTCATTCTCAAGGCACAAACAGGATGGTTAGTTCATATTTTTAGTGCATCCATGGTGAAAAAAAGGCAAAACAAGTGACGCTTTTGGTACCAGATGGGACTCCTTTCTAAACGATCAATATGTAAAATTTTCTTAAGGTATTGACTACTGCGCAGTTTGTGTTGGATAGATTCTTGGGAAAATTTGTTATTTTGGCTTAGCTAGGGGATTCAGCCCCCCCCCCCCCCACCATCCCACTAATGTGTGTAAAAATACGTATCTCCACTTTAAGTGTAAATAAATATTTCGCTTAAAAGGACAAAGGACCTCCTGCCATATTCAGAACACCTTAGGTTTTAATTTGTCAAAATGTTGATTGCAGGAAATGGATCAATGCCAAGAGAGTATCCTGGTACGTCAGTCAGTAGCATAATGGGGCACACTCTGTTCCCTTAAAAAAAACACATACCCGTACATACCCGTACCTCTTCCAAATTGTCAGTGCCCCCCCCCCCCCGCCCCCCCCCACCCCCACCGGGAAAACCCCTCTGGAGTAGTTTTATTCCTCTGAACACCTAGGTTAGTTTAGAAACATTTTGTGGTCACAGTTTACCACCAAAAAAAAAACAAACAAACAAAACAAAAACACACACACACTAGGGTTGACCGACAGTGTGAAGCTTCCATGACTCCGATGGTATATTTCCACTGGGGTAGTGGGGTCCTATCTGAAAACCTTTCTTTCTGTTCACTTCAACAAAGAACTTTCAAAGTGATTTGAAGGTATTATAGGTGCGAACAAGAGATTTCAAGGCATGCCATATTTCTTTTTCTGCTGATATGTAGATTTCATATAACTTAGACCCCCCCTCCCCCGGTGTGGGATCCTTGCTACACACATATGTTTCTTGTATAAATGACCGCATGGGCATAACTGTGGGGTCAGTGTAAGGGGTGAACGCCATCTATAACACTGTTTTTGGGCCAACCCTGGTCAAGATTCAACTGAGGCAAGTTGACCCTAAGTGGAATGTTAGTTAAAGAAACACATTACAAAAGAACTTAATGTGAAAACAAAATGATGTAGAAATTACATCCTAACCCCTGGTTGTTGCCACAGAGCATATGCTCAAACTCCTTGAGGCCGAGAAGAGTGACCTTACTTGAAGTCTATTGCTATATACTTTACCAAAAGGGGTTTTGAGTTTTGCATTTAAACTTGCATTGATTTCCTGCCCACGTTTACCAACCTCGAACTTGGGGCAACAGAGGTAAGTCAAATGCAGTTATGGTCCAAATACTCTCAAACTCGCCTTCTGTTTTGAAGAGTGGTCAGTGTCTCTCCACAAGAGGCAGGTATACCCTGGCGGCAGCAATAGATTCTCATGCATATCACGCAAATGCGTGTCTAAAGGATGTCATACAATTGCAGGATTTTTGGCTGATCTTCAGGATACCAGTAAATGGTGGTATATCTTCCGCCAAATTTCCTGCCTACTGCTCAAAAACCCGTCTATCATCATTGACAACCAAAAGCGCAAGTCCATTCACTATTAGAATGCTGACGTTCCTCTAAAACGACATCCAAACCGCCCATGAGTGTAAATCTTGTAATAGTCAAAATCTGCGCATCTGATATTCTCCAAAAAGGCTTCAAATGCTATCCTGAATTGTTTTGAATTGATCTTGCGAGGTCTTGTAACAATTGAGAACGTGGAGAGACTACGTGCTGGCTTTCACTAATTTGCTGGCGTCAAGTTTTTTATTCTAATTTTCCTAGTTCATGAGATTAGTAAGATCGCCCTCATAAGTAGCTTTACTATCTGGAACGCGCGGCAATAACCTCATTGGGACTCGGCTCCCTTGCTTAAAATCTAGTTTGTTCTTGTCTCCTGTCTCTCTCCACGCCCTTGATTGTGGTTTTTATAATGGTTCGTAATATTTTTAGGAACTGTATTTATCTTTTATTGTGTCATGTCTTGCCATATATTGGCCCTCCTGCCTGCTTGATTGCCCACTAATGCAGGCTTCATCAGCGTGTCCTGGAGGTATTGTACATTCTTTTATTAATTTTGATGTATTTTTAAATGATGTTACTAAAGAATGATGAACACACCCCGTCCCCCGGTGTGGGAATCCTTTTTGGGCTACACACATATGTCTTGTATCAAATGACCCAGGGGGCATAACTGTGCGGTTCTTGTAGCAGAGGTGGGGAAAGTTTAATCTTTTTCTTTTCTATGTTTGTTTATGGTTCACCACATATCACTGAGAAAAGTTATTCCCAAAATTTCAGTGATTTCGATCACTCTCCGCCCGGGGGTCGCCTTACCTGTCAGAATTTAGATTTTTGGTATAAAGTTCATATTTTTTCATTACCCCTGTGAAGATTATTAGGCCCAGAAACACAAAATGTCTCGAAAGTGTTGTCTCCATTTTTATTGAACAAACACCCATGGGTCATTTTTGCTTCTAGGGTAAAGTGGGGTAATATGGATCCCATATTTTATTTCCAAGAATTTTTAACTTGTAATCTCACTGTCTTTTGCATCATCAGTTGAAAAGCATAATTAGGTTAATGAGTATGTCGTAGGACATCATCTCTAACCAATGTAAAGATCAGGTTTTCATTTTTTGGCAAGGGTCCATATCACCCACATGCGGGGGGCAATATGGACCACCACATTATTTTGCAAAAGAGCATAGTAATATGACCTCACATGGATCCACATGGTCTGTAACTATTGGCCCCTCCATCATCCCTCAGAAAATTAGCACTCTATATCATACCTAGGAAACATGTATGGTGTGTTACAGGCTCATAATACGGTCATTTTTTCTGTCATAACTGGTGCGAAAACGTTTAACCTTACACAAACAGAGCCACACCCCAAAAACGAATCTTAAATGAAACTTCACGAACATGCCATCAACTATGACACATCAGGTTCTTGGAAAGGAAATTTGAGCAAAATGTGTTCGATATGAGCCATCCTGTCAATATTCTCGTGTGCCGTTGGGTGCTCAGACCTTGGGAGTCATCGGCGTGTTTGGACCCCCATAACACATGAAAATGAGACTAAAATTGAAATAAATAATGTTCTCAGCCAGTCTGGGATTTTTGAAAAGGCACACGAAAATTATTTTCAAATGCATTTTTCTCCAAATTTCTTCTTTCTACGAACTACAAGTTCGCAGAACAAAATTGCTTTAATAAAATGTCCTTCCATTTGCCGGATGGTAAAAATTGAATGGATTCATCAAGCGGTTTTGGAGGAGGCAATCACAGGCGATTAAGGCCGTTTAGGAATTTTTTCCAATAGAGCTCCACAGGAGCAAGCAACTTCTAAAAATCCCAACTCTAGTATCGAACAATCGGGCGTTCTTCCCCTGGTTTAAACTGACTCACTTATATATGACACAGTGACGGGGATGCGGATTGGACTTTCAAAGGAGGGGGCCATGTCGCTGCGGAACTTTAAAGGGCAAAAAGGGGTCTTTGGTGAGGATGATTGGAAAAAAGGGGGTCATTCTCGGCAAATTCTAATCATTCAAACCGTTGATATTGCTAACAGACATTAAAAACAGAGGGGCTTCAGGAGAAGCATGAAATAAGGGGTCATTCGTGACAAATTTGATTAAAAAAAATGGGAGGCAAATCAACTGAGAGTAACAAAAAGGGGGGGTCTTTTCGTGATAGCAGGGTTCAAAAAAAAGGGGGGTCAATAGTGGCGGCAACACGAGGGAGGGCCTCTCCCCTCCCCGGCTCCTACCATCCCAAGTATTATAGGGGATTCCAATGCCCCCAGGTGGGCCTTATTTACCCACTTTACCACAACTATGTAAACGCTGGCCGATTTAAAATTTGTAATATATGTTTCCATGTGAGGCGAAATCATAATGATCGAACTATCGGACCATGAGCCGGGTCACCCACATTTTGGTTTTTCTGCCGGGAATTTCCCCGACGTATTCTGTCCGTTTTTGCTACAGTAGCCCTGCAGTAAGCAACTTCGGGGTAACTGTTCAGACGTGCAGATGTCCGTCACCCGGGGAGGTGGTGGGTGAGATTTCTTTTTGAAATGACTAAAAAAAGTTTAAAGTAAAAGAAACGTCCCTTGTAAAACTGCAGTCTCTCCCCAGTTGTTGCACATTGTGCAATGTACTTCCACTGCTGAGGCCACGAACTTCAACTTCTGCATATTCGTTGTTTGTAGGCAAAATTCTGTTGCCACTGAAGCGGAAACATGTTGCCTTTTCACGTTCGCCTTTGCAACAAGCGTAAACTGACGATTAATGTATGCAAGCGGTACACTGGCCCCCGCACTGCCACTGGCCTCTGGCGTCTTGCAAGCTTGATCCAATTCTCGGCACCGAACAACATTATTATCCCCGACCGATCTTAATAGTAATATTATCACTAAAACATGTTATTTGCGCTTGATATTAAACCCAACGGTGGTGGTGGTTCGCATATCGCGATACGTATCGCAACAGTGTATGTGTAATCCTTGGGAAAAGTTAACAGCAACTGTGAGCGACCGAAACCCGGTTTCTCGACCCCGGCAATCAGCACGATGATCGCTGATTTGTTGATCATTCTCGCATTACCCAGGCAAAGTGCGCGTTTTTCGCAAAGAACAACCAGAAATTGCAACAGAATGAATTGATAATTTTATGTGTATGAAATACGGAGCCGCATAAGGGACGTGGAAGATTTTTTTGAATATTATCTCGGGATAATTATTTCCAGATCTCTATGATCTTGAGATAATCAAATTATTCCGAGAAAAATATCTCAAGATTAATAAAAGATCTCGAGATAATCAAATTATTCCGAGATAATTATCTTGAGATAAAATATCTTGAGATACTCAAACTATTTTGAGATAATTATTTCGAGATTAAAGATCTGGAGATCATCGAATTATTCCTAAGTAATTTTCTCGAGATAAAGATCTCGAGATAATTGAATTATCCCGAGATAATATTCACCAAAAAAAAATCTTCCACATCCCTGACATGTAATTTGATTTCGAATTCATTACCCTGTACAAATGAATGTGAAAAGGAAGGTACCACAAAAAATACTAGACTGTATATATCAAACATCCAATTTTTTGCTATATTTAAAGGTGCAACGAGAGATTTTACATATCAGGTGTCCTAAAAAAATTGAAAGTACTGATTTTGCTTTGCATCACAATTACCCCCATCTGAAAAGACCATCTGAAAAGATTAAACTGAGAAATGTTTCTTTGGTACAAAAATTTTGTATAGGAGCAAATACGAAATTCAGCCTGTTTTATATTGAAATATAAGCAAATCAAAATCATCTTTTTTCTCTTTTAAGACATTTCTGTAAGAAATCTATTGAGTGTCTAATCTAAATGAAATTACTATTATGTCACAATAATTTATTTAGGTGCCTCAAAATCTCTCATTGCACCTTTAATTACTTTCTATTCTCAAGTCACAAAAGGCATTAGTTAATATTTTTAGTGCATCATGGTGAAAAAAGGCAAAACAAAATGACCGCTTTTTGTCCAGCATGGGAATCCTTTCTAAATCGATCAATATTGTAAAATTTTTCTTAAGAGTATTTTTGACATGCGCAGAGTTTTGTTGAAATTTGTATTTTGGCCTTAGGGCTTCAGCCCCCCCCCCCCCCACCATCCACTAATGTGTGTAAAAATACTTTATCCACTTTAAGTGTTAAATAACTATTTCTGACTTTAAAAGGACAAAGGACCTCATGCCATATTCTAGAAAACTTAGGTTTTTAATTTGTCAAATGGTTGATTGCAGAAATTGCTCAATTGCCAAGAGAGTATACTGGTACTGTCAGTAGCATAATCGGGGCACCACTCTTTTCCCCTTTAAAAAAATAATGAATTTCTGCACATGTGCCAACTTACAGTAAAAACAACATAGACCTATACTATGCAAATTATAATATATGCATCCCCCTGGAAATATATGTGCCCCTTTCCCCCCAAAAAAAGTTGGTTATGCCACTGGGTACTGTGCCAAGATAGGTAGTTAAGATAGGTAAGATAGGTAGATCTGTACTGGTGGGGCCCTCTGAAGCTCTCGAGTTTTAGCATGTTAGAATGCCTTTGGAGAGTTCTCACTTATCGCATTATCTTGAAGCACATGTACTATATTGAACTGCCAGTGACAACAATCACAATGGCAATTTTTTTCTTCGTGTCAATTTTATTTTCCCCGGTCATTTCAGTGACCCCCCAGGTGGCGCCCGGGGCACGTGCTCCCCTTGCCCTCCCCCCAGCTACGCTACTGGATTTTAGCATGTTTGAGCTTTGGAGCACTCTCAGATACCTTATCATGGAGTGGATGAACTATACTGCCCCTGGTGGGTCCAAAGCGACTTGTAGCGTGCATAATAATGGGTGGGATTCTCATTATCATGAAAGAAATGATCTATACTTGCCCCTGGCGGGGGTCCAGGGGTCCGCCCCTGGAGGCTCTGAGTTATAGCATGTGAATGCCTTTGGAGAGCTATCAGTTATCTCATTATCTTGAAGCACATGAAATATTAGGCCTACTGCCTGTGACAACAGCATTTTTTCCCTTTGTGTCAATTTTATTTTCCTCCTCCATCATTTTAGCGACCCCCCCCCCCAGAGGGTGTTTTGAGTCAGGTTGCCGCCCGGGGCATGTGCCCCTCCCCCCCCCCATCACTGGCCAGGTGTAGGTGCCATTCAGTCTATCCTGTAGCTCTTTCTTCAAGGTCCAGGTCACAGATCCATATAACGGGATAATCTATACACAGGGTTTAAGAACTTCAGCTTGGTTGCAATTTGGAGATACCAGATTGCCATTAAAGGTGCAACGAGAGATTTCACATATCAGGTGTCCCTAAAAAAATCAAAAGGACTGATTTTTGCCCTGATATAAAGCTTTCCATCAAAAATAACCCCATCTGAAAGGATTAAGCTGAGAAATGTTCTTTGGTACAAAAACTGTGAATTTTCTAATTTCGTATAGGAGCAAATACGAAATTCAGCCTATGCTTTATATTGAAATTTAAGCAAATCAAAATCACCTTTTTTCTCTCTTTTAAGGCATTTCTGTAGCCAAATACAGGGTAATAAATCTATTGAGGGTCTATTCTATATGAAATTACTATTATGACACAATCTTTTGGTACTTCAAAATCTCTTGTTGCACCTTTAAGTGGCATATTTTATTGCAGGCATTCCGAGCACCACAGCCACTATGATTAAAATATTTGGGACTATTTTGATAAAAATATTGGACTGCCTAAATACTTTCTATTTCTACTGGGGATCCAACAAATTCCCCCACTGTCAAAAATCAACCTTTGCACTAGCTATGCACACTGTGCATCCATGTGTATATACTCATGAGCAACAACCAATTATATTGTGTGTTTACATACTAAACCCCGCCAACTGAATAAGAAAACAAGACATCAAAACAATCAACACAGCATTTAAATTCATGTGTCATTTTATTTTCAACACCTATGGTGCATTGTAAATTAATCAAATACAATTATTGTAGCAATAATTTAATACAAAGAATTTATGTAATTTATTCTGCATTGTGAATTTTTGTATAGTACCTTTGTAATAATTCAAGCAATTGTGCACTTACATGATAATATCCAAAACAGTTTTCACAAAATGAGCAGAAATTAGTAAAAGGTGGAAAGACATCTGCCCCCCACACACAGCTGTTTGACAGTCTCTATTTTGACGAAACTATAATGAAACATAATATAAGGATGGAGTGCAATCATTTCGATGATTTGGAGTGTTTAATTCACTAACCACATCTTGTGTAAACTTGATGAAATTTTACTATGGGAAAACAAAATTTTGTCTTTTAAAATGTTATTTATGCACAGCTGTTTGACTCCATACAAATTGTCTCTTATTTTTAGAACAATTTTAAGCAGTGGCAACAATTTTGACAACTGATATATGTAGAGACATGCCTGAGCTATCATCTCTGCAAAAAACAGACAAATCTGTTGCGGGAATCTTGCCATATTGGCCTACAAAGGTCATGATTTGTATGTTACGTGCCTTCTATATGCCTATTCTCCATAGAGACAGACATGGAAAACTAGATTTTAAGAAAAATCTTATTTGCCTGCAATGGAATTTCATAAAATTTACACAGTGGACTAAATATTCCAAATCAGTTGTCAAAACTGTGTCGCCGACAAGAATTTTTGTTTTATTCTGGTTTTGTCATAATAAATGAGACTTTCAAACAGCTGTGTAAGCAGATCTATGGTCTTAGCATTGTTTTAATATTAAAACAAATTCATACACGCTGCATATTTACACATATACAGCAGCAAATCAGTGAAGCCATTAACAAAATATGTGTGAATGTTGCGTGAGTGGATTGAAAATGTCTGGTTGTACTCCAATACTACGCAAAGTGCTTTCGAATGCGTGCGCGCCCCGCAGGACGGATTTGTTTTCTTGTGGTAAATTATATTTTTAAAATTGCTATCACTATAGTCGCTGTAATAATTGTTTGAAATAAGCGTACGCAGTACCAGTGCGCGATAAGTACATGGGCGTATCGCGTGCTATTTTTATCTTTGTGTTTACGTGCTGTTTACAGCAGTGCAACTTTCACACACGCACATGCAGCAGATTGTTCAAATCAGTTCAAACATTGATTTGTCCCATTTTTCTTGAGAGTAGTAAATGCACAGTTATTATCATATAATTAACAGTAAGGTTTAAAAGGTGGGTACCAAATAGACAACTTTGTCCCCACTTTACTCCATCAAAAGTGAGATTTTGATATCAGAAGTTCATATTTTTTTCATTACCTCAGTGAAATTTAAGGCCCAGTAAATGTTTCCTTTTTGATGTTACGCTTGCTTCGCAGACGACACAAAAAATTAGCCTCATAGCATTCTATTACTTTGCAATCAAATATATTCATATTCTTCTAGTTTGACCTGAGTGAATCAGATGTGCATGCAAATTTTAACATAATTTCATAACAGGTTCTTAAACCTGATTTAAATCTATGGTACAAAATTCTAATTGCATGCAAGGTTATTTAAATATTTCTGTACATGTCTACACCAACTTAGCTAGTCTATTGCACAAAACACACACACACAATATTACAATTATACAAATGGGAAAATGAAAGCAAATTTTTTTTTTTCAATGGATGTCTTTACAACTTTTAGGTCCATATGCACAAAAAGTTAGACCAGGTTTAAAGTTAGATCTGGTCTAAGTCTAAACTAGTTTTGTCCAAAATTGACAGTTATTACATTTTCTTCGTAAATTAACTAGTAAATTTTATAGATTAAAATGCAATTTCAAAATAAATACAAAATATTTCATGTCAACGCTAAGGAAATGTCTTTTTTGTTGGACTAAATTACACTAACACCAGGTCTAACTTTAGACCTCGTCTAACACTTGGCATACGGACCTTGGAACATAATACATGGGTACTATTTTTTCAAGCAAACAAAATGCCGAAACTCAGTTTTGATTGTATGCATTGCTCAGTGGATGAGCACTTGTTCCAATAATTGTATAGTTAGGGGTTCAAACATGTTACAGAGTGGTTCATCACAAATCAACAACGATGCATCCATGCGTCCGCGTATTTTTATCCTGCGAGGGCGGCTGAAGCCGCCGGAGCGAGATAAAAATACGCGGACGCATCGGATGCAGAGTTGTTGATTTGTGATGAACCACTCTGTAACATGTTTGAATTCCTTTCAACAACGAAAAATCTTTATGAAAACTTATTAATATCGTGCATAGAGGAACTTAATTATTCTCACTTACAACATTAAAATGTTCCCAGTTCGACAAAAGCTTTCCCGGACTAATATTTTAGAAATATCTGAAGCAAAACGATAGTTTTGGTTTGTTTGTTGCTTTGCAGTTTGCACCTGGTGTACTTGCGCGTACTCAGAGTTCTAAACGTGACGAACAGCGCGTCGACTTAAGCGTACCGCATAAACGCACTTCCGTGAACACTGCGCCGGGCGTGACGCGCTAGTTTGCATATCAACTGTGGGTTGATAACGAATCAACAACGGTACGCTCCTGTACAAGGAGATACGGTGAGTTGAATTTTGTTTTTAAACATTATTATGCCCTATGTCACATATTGCATATACCTCAAAGTGCACGGTGAGTGGGTAGGTAAAAGTGAAGCTAAGGCGACGAAAAAAGAAAACCCTGTTTTACGGGCGAG
Source organism: Ophioderma brevispina (assembly GCA_023653785.1). Lineage (NCBI taxonomy): Eukaryota > Metazoa > Echinodermata > Ophiuroidea > Amphilepidida > Ophiodermatidae > Ophioderma > Ophioderma brevispina. The sequence continues at coordinate 12,781 of JAMKCH010010176.1, read as the reverse complement.
CGGACCTTTCGAGTAGGGTTGGTCGGGCGAATTTTTTCTTTTTTAAATTTTTTTCTTTTCTGGAGCTCAAAATAGGGCAAGAGTTCCATATGTGCCCCTCTTCAAAGTTCTACATGTAACAAAATATTTTTTTATTTTTGGCCTTAGGGTTAGGGTATTTGTTAGTGTAAGGCCATAAATTAAAAATAATTTGTTTCCTGTACAATTTTAAAGGGGGTACATATGGAACTCTTTCCCAAAATAGCCCCAAAATCTGAAAAATCAAGAGAAAAAATGAAAAATTTGGGCTAACAACAGGCTGATTTTACATGATTTTTGGAAAAACTAAAAAAAAATCTGCAAAACTGAAAATCAGGGTCGGTTGGGCCCGTAAAACAGGTTTTTTTTTTTATTTTCGTCGCCTAACCCTAAAGTTACACAGACATGCCAGACTATACTCCATTTACCTTCCTCGAGTCAGTGACATCATTCAGAGAGCTCTTTTGCGTGTATATTTGCGCTCCGCCTCTGCACACGTGTGCATACGTACCTCAGTGCTTTGAATCAAAGTTCACAATTTAATGCTGTGATTAATGCATCACATACTGATATCATCTGACTTGAGGAAGATAAAAGCACTAGTACACTGTGTCAGGGCTACGTGGTCCAGTGGATATGACGACCGACTCATGATCTGAAAGTTACGGGTTCGAGCCCCGCTGCGGTCAATGTGTTGTGCACTTGGACAAGGCACTTTACCTCGTCGACCCAAGCGATATTTGGGTAGCTGTTATGGGTGATATTACAATCTAAGTGCAGATAGGATTGTGCGCTTGGTCAGCTGCCGACCTTGGTGAAGCGAAATGATTGTGACGAATTCCTGATGGCAGCGTAATAATAATAGGCAACAGTGCTGTGATCTTGATGAAATGGCGCTTTATAAAAGGCAATGTATTATTATTATTTAACTTTCAAGCCAAGGCAGGTTTTTTTACTTGGTGTTTATGTACACGGATTACTCGTCCGCATGGCTAAAAAAAGTAAGGAGTTTGGGAAGCTCTTTCCCAGGCAATTAAATGCACATGCCTTGTCAGAAATCTGCGCTGATTGAAATTTCTGATGAAACTAACCTAAACCTCTCTGACCTCATGGGAAATTCCACATAATGCTTTGCAAATTTCAATGGTTTCCCTCAAGCTTGGACCCTGTAATCGGATGAAATCCTGAGAAGCCGAGAGTTGTGGACCGTGGACCCTGTTAACTGGGAGAAACTCTTGCGAAGCCACAAGTCGAGGACCCCTGTAACTGGGAAAATTTTTGAGAAGCCGAGAGCTGTGGACCCCTGTAACTGGTAGAAACTCATGAGAAGCCGAAAGTCGCCACACGAAAGTGTATGCTTGACTGCTTGTGTACTAAGAGATTCGCAATGTACATGTATTATTTATTCTTAAACAGTTGTGAAAATATAAGTAATTTCATTGGCTGATGCCCGGGTTCAATTTGTTTAATTGAACCCAGGTAGTACGCGCTGCATATTGATGTTATTTTTAGGTTGAAGCGCTCGCATCATACTGTGTTTTGCTATGTTCACGCGCGCCTGCCAACGTTGCGTCTTGTTGCGTGTGATCGTTGGGTTCAACGGGTTGTTCGATTGTTGTCACTGGGTGGTGGCAGTTCTTTTTGGTTGTATTTAAGCCATAAAGCATCGCGAAATTGCGTTAAAGATGACCTTAAATGATAAAGCTGTTTAATGAGAATAAAGGTATGATTTTGGGAACTGGTACTCTCTTTACGACGAATTGAACCTGGTGACACCATTATTTTTGCGTGGCCACGTTCTTCCACTTAAAATAATGGTATCGCCTTTGGTTCAATTCGTCGTAAAGAGAGCACCGGTTCCCAAAATCATACCTTTATTCTCTAAGTGAAAATGGTCAAGTTATTTCAACCACTTCATTAGTGCTACATACATTTATATAAAATATAAATAAATACAGATGCAGTGTAGTACTTGTACTTATCAATCAGTAAATTACAGTAACAGGACTAGAATTTCGGTGAGATTCTGAGAATCAATTCTCGTAAAGATTCTCGTAAACCGATTTGCGTGAATCAATGTTGATTCTTGTAAAATTTGAAGTTAACACAGTAGCGAATTAGATGATTCCCGCAAAATTTGTTTTGGGGAATCAAGAATGATTCTCGCACACAGCGACGAAATTCTACCCCTGAGTAATCATTCTTTCCTAAAAGAATCAATTGTAAAAAAAAATTTCTATGATTTTTTTTTTATTTTGTGATTTTATACAATACCAAAATATTACTCAGAACTTGAAAAAAAAGCGTGACAAGTTCACCTTGGGACAAATTTCTGCTATTTCCCTGACCAACCTTTTGGTTGTGAAACAAACTTTAATCATAGTACATGAACTCCTTTCAAAAATGAGCTTAATTCTAATTATTTAATTCAATATATGTAGGAGAGCATTCTCTCTATTTGCATTGCTATTTTGCATTTAGTACAAAAAATAATTTTGTAGAAAAAATTATTACAAAGGATATTGATTTAATTCAATATGGAGTATTATGCAGAGATGTTAACAGAGGAGCACTCCCATTTCCTGAAAATCCAAAATTTGAACCAACGTGAAGGCCAAATTTTAGCGTAACATCCAGTGAATTTTGGGGTACAAGACCCCTTCTACAAAATAAATTGGTACTTAAAACTTGTGTTTTTGATGCAGTTATACCTTTATCATGAACACTTTGATCTCAGAAATTGAAAAATTAAAAAAAAAATATATATATTTTTTTTTTTACATTTCCGGATTTTTTTTATTTATGGCCCCAAATCCGGAAATTTCCGGAAAGTTACATCTCTGATTATGATTTGCTCAAATCTGAGATGAGAGGTGTAGGGTGATATACGATTCTGGGGTAAGAATCGGGTATGTTCGCCAAACTTGTACGTAACTCTACGAATACCTGACAAGTATAGTAATTCATGCGTACATCCTGCATAGTGCACCTTTTAATACTAGTTTAACAGTGCTTTACTGGTCCACTCCGGCACAACATATATACTTTGTCTGGCCTGAACGCAGTCTTAAACGTGCCAATCGCAGTAAGCCGCAGTTGTTACCACGAGCGTACAAAGTCGGCGTGCGCGAAATGCATCAGCTTCAGCTGTGCGAAAGCTTTGACATCACTAGTTTAGGCTGGACAAGTATACATGTAGTATGCACCTAGATTTTTAACAATTTTCTTGAACAGTCCCAATGCCCTTACAAAATACAACCAACCGAATATGTTTGCATAAGCTTACAGATGCTAAAATTGTTTTTGTCAAATGTAGGCCAAACTTTAACAGCCGAAAAACTCCAAGGTTACATCCACTAAAAGAAATGATTGATGTTGACTACAGGATGAGAGGGTGTGCTGAGTCCATCCCACAATGCACCAATTTTAGGAAATTACACTTCATTTAGGTCATGTGATCAAAAATCTTATTCTTAACACATATATAAAACCCAGACTTTTTCTCATTTTAGCCCCCGGGGGGGGGGGGACTTGTATTCAAATGTGGATATGATGCGTGAACATGGACTTTCAAAATGCACCCTAAACACGTATTTTCACCTACTAAAACAAGATAAAACATACCCTAAACAAGTATTTTTATCTGTTTATGATAACCTCATGATCAACAAGTACGCAGTGCATTGAATCTTAAATTTCCCCCTTATTATCTTGCTTTGCTTTACTTCAAGTTCCGATTACAATATTTTGGATGATTTTGATTCCTACTTAATGAGATATAACATGACAATTTCATGGTTAAGAAAAAAACATACTTTTTCCATGTTTTTGACACCCTAAACGATGTACGCGCGTACATCGCATGTTGGAAAAAAGACACCCTTTTACGCGTTTTCTTGTTCACGCATCATATCCACCTTTGAATACAAGTACGCACGTACATCGCCTGTTGGAAAAAAGAGACCCTTTTTACGCGTTTTCTTGTTCACGCATCATATCCACCTTTGAATACAAGTGCCCCCCCCTCCCGGGTTTATCCCACAAGGTGCTAGTACTTAGGGAATTTTTTAGAAAGGTCTTGTGATTCTTTAACTTTTTAACACGTACTGACATGCATATAGTACAGTAGAGTATCTACATTGCAATGCACTCTGGGATTGATTCAAAACGCCTTCAACTGCAGGATAAACCTCAGACAGCAATTCTTCCTTGAAGTTTTGACTGTGCAATATTAATTCTGCAATAACGAAAATTAAATGAATTGATGACCCATTTGAATGGACAAAAATGAACTATTGGCAAAGTTCAAGGTGCATTTTGTGAATCTAGAGTGTGGTTTATTAGATATTTTTAAGAAAAGCTTACTCCCAAAATTTTAGTTGATACCGATCATGCGTTTTGGATTTATGGTCAAATGCTTAAGTATGTGTCCCGCAGGGCCACTGTGCTGTAATTTCTGTCCAAAATGAACAAAAAATACAAAATTATCAATTTCTTACAGAGATGATCGGATTTGCATGTGATATTAGGCACACATACTATTACGCCAATGGTTCAGATGACACAAAATGCTAAACTATTTTGAGTTAAATTGGGGGGTACTCGGCTGTGGATCATGAAATGCCCCTTTTAAGTTGCTAAGGTTATAGTTCATTATAATAATAATAATAATAGCAGAGATTTATATAGCGCCTTATGCTATTGGCCTCTAAACGCTTTCACAAATGGCCGCTGATCACTGTGGCCCAACCATACCATAAACCATTTAGCATCATTTCAAGGGATGCAGCAGATCGGGATCAGCGCTTTCCCTTATCAGCAAACATACATCGAGATAACCAGCGCAGCCGGGACCAGCTACCCAAATATCACATGGGTAAATCGAGACAAACCAACGGTCAATTCGTGCACAGGGGAAAAATGACAAGATGCTGAATCTCACAGGGAAGCGAACGCACGCTATACGCATGGATGAGCAGAAACTGCCCAGTCAAAGCGATACCTGCATTGAGTTATCTTGTCCGCATACTTATCGTATTACATAAATAAACAACTAAGTCCATGCAGATTGGCAAAAGGCCTTCATGCAAAAAAAACTAAACTGAAGTTTTGCACTATTAATTCACTATCATGTAGTACAGATTTTCGCTAGCACTCAACATATCGAATATACCATTGGAAGCACAATGTATACCATACTCCTCTTTCGGAGAGTAAACACAGGTTTTTTAGGTATGACAGGGTCTAAATGCACGCTATCTGGTACATAGTACTATATGTACATGAATAAAGTTGGTACAATTGGAACCGCTATTTGCAAATTAGAAGATTTATCACAACATTCTCATCTCTTTACACAAGTATGATGTTTGAGCGACATATTTCATGGGCAGTTTCATCTCTAATGGACTGCACGAGGGTCTTCTTACTAGCTCCAGAAGTGATTTTTATGTCGTCAACATAGTTACTTCGGTAAAATTAGAAATGAAAGAAAGGGTACACGTGAGGAATCAACGTAGTACATCCTTGTCACTCTGTGATGTGTGGATTCAATGCCAACAAGAAAAGTCAAAATACAATAAATTAAAAGTTGGTGACGATTCAGGCCCTGAGTTTCACATATGGTGTGTCCACACAAGTAAAGCACATTACCAAAAAATACGACTACAAATTTTGAGTTAAAGCAGAGTCCAGCTGTTAGAGAGTAGAGATGATTTTTGGCCAAAAGATGGAGTCGGACAATCTCTAGTCCCATGGTTTTTGTGCATTGGGCGGACATATAAAAATGGGTAATATTGTTGAGCCACAAGTTCCTTGGTGTATAAGGCTGGATGAAAAAATCAATCAAGCCTAAACAGAATAAACTAAGGTCCATTCAATTTCCACTGCATGCATTGCTGGCAGTAAAATTTACTGCAATGTTCCGCACGTCCGCTGCAATCCTAATCAATTATAGCAGAGAAAACCCAGGTCACAGGTTGCTGTACGTTGCAGTAAAATTTGCGAAAGATTACAGTTAAGGGCAGTGTCAACCTTGAGCTTACGAGTATCTATTTGGGTTGTAACTTTGCAAATATTTGATTATTGTCTGTAAAGTATACATTTAGAAACGAAAATTGGACGATGAACCCGATTGATGGCATCAGATTAAGTAACAAACGTTCCGTATTTTGAGAAAAGTACTAAAAAGACATGATTTTGCCCCAAATTTCAGAAGCATAACAAAAGCAATTTGAATTGTCATGATTTCTATGTACCTTTTTAGGAACAAGACAAAATTTGTATGGGGACGTTTTTTTCATTTTTTGAAAAGAGCTTACTTTTCGAAAATAGGAAAAATGTCAAAAAAGTGTGATTTTACTTTCATTTCCAAAATTCGAGTATACATTGAGAGAATATCCTTAGTTAAGGAAATCGAAAATGAAAAATTGAGAAAAAGTCCCATAGAGAAGACCGAATGCTATCGTAGGAAAGTTAAACCAATAAACCTTACCTTTTACTTCGGTACTTTGGAGTTATCTTGTCTAAAATTCCAAATTTTGCGAAAAACTTGAACATTGAGAAAATGTGTTTAGTAAAAAGTGACTTTCACGCATTTCAAGCTGTCTCTTTCTCAAATAACTTTACCTTTTAAAATTCAAAAATTGAGTATGTCGGGCACTGGATGAAAATACCATCTTATGCACTATTGAATCAACCGCCGTTGTCTTCAACTCCAGACAATCAGAAGAAATTGAAATTTATCTGGTCTAAATTGCACTTGGTTTAAATTTTCACTATTATTTTTCGTTTCCAAGATGCGTCGCCGCAAAGTACATTAAAACCGCGCACGCTTCATTACAGCACTAAAACCGCACCGCGCGACGCGATGCTGCGCAGTGCGCCGACGCGTGAAATGTGCTTAAATTCCGCCGTTAAGCCATGTGGTTTTTGTGACTTTAAATGTCAAATAGCCTGTTTAAAATCGCAAAACAATACAGTCAGGATTGTCTGCGCGTGGTGGGCATTGTAACCTTTGTTGGTAAGATAGAACACAGGTTGATGTTTAAAATGGTGCAAAAAATCAAGAACTGCTGTAACAAACAAAAGCACTAGGGATGACACTGCCCTTAATTGACGTACATGTACTGCACCTCATGCATCACCAGTTTAAAATAATTTTAACTTTGTGCACGTATTGCACTGCGTTTGCAGCATAATACACTGCAATGCAGTGAAGAATGAAACAGACCTTAACCAGGGGATACCTGTCTATCTATCGGACTAAGCACTATTTGATTGGTTACTTGGAAGTATATCATATAATTAGACAAAATCAGAAGATACTGTATAAGAACGGTGGTATGGTATGGTTTACCAAAGATAAAAAGCTTTATTTTGGTTGGTTACTCAGAGGGCTATCTTTTCACCATGTGAAATTAGAATTTTCACTTTTTTTAGGGACACTGCTATTTGAAATCTCTCATTGCACCTTTAAACGTCATTAATTGATAATGATAGTAGGGACTCATGTGTAACAACAGATTGGGTCCAAATGCACATAAGTGGTAGATTCAGAATTTCAGCGTAAATGAGCTGGATGTAATATAAACCTTTTGAATGAAATCGGAAATTTGGAGAACGGGGGGAAAAAAAAAAAATCAAGGTATAATTAAGGACGCAAGCGTACCCTGTATTGTAACACTTGCAAGTTTCTCCATTATGCAAAGGCAAAAGAGCAAAAGTGCGCCACCCACACAGTGCATGTGAGACTGACGACCGTACTTATAAACTAATTGAGGTCATTATGTTTGAAAAAAAAGAGATTGCGATATAATCGTATTTCACGCCCCCCTGACGTCATCCGGAATAAAATCGCTCTGGTGGAAATTACAGGAGCTATGGACAAACAAACCTGGGGCGGATATTAAAGGTGCATTTCGGTATCTTTTTGCTTGTTCATGTCCACCTAATATTGTCAAGAAATTGTTATTTCCAAAATTCAGTTGAGATTCGGACAGTGCATTTGATGTTATACGGGAATGTTCGTAACACGGTGCTCCATAGACCAATGTGTTGTATTTCTGTCTGTTAAGAAGAAAATACAAAACCAACTTTCTTCAAAGACGCAGAACAAATGTACACGAAGATTATGGACACATAAGGCCACTTAGTCCCAACGGTCAGAATGAATAAAACAAATCTTACTTACATTTTTAAGTGGGGGGGGGGGGGGGGGGGAGCAGCAAGTGGGGATCACGAAATGCTTTTAAGCAATAATGGCACATTTTTTGAAGCGCTCCCCAATTTTCAAAAGTTGATCTTTTGGCACAGTTACGTGGTGATTGTCTAGGTACCTCTAGTAGCTCTGGTGTTTTGTATGGTTATATGTCCAGAGAAAACTCTTCAGGAATCCCACTAATTGACCCAGCCACCCACACAGGAACATATGTTTGTTGGAAACATAATTCCCACTGACGCGGAAAATGCTGAAATGACCACGCCCTTTGGGGGGTTCACGCCCTTTTGAGCGAAGTACTACTGACTGAATCTACAGAACCCGTTGGACCGAGGAGGTTGAGAGACCATCAAAAAAACAATGTGAGGGAAATGCCCCATTATGGGGTCATAATTATTTTTAATCCAAACGTCAAAGGTTTTTTAGTTAATTAAACAACTGATGTCACCCTATTGCGCACTATACAATTATGATGATGATTCATAGGTTTCATGCAACTATAGGAGGGAAAGGAGTTCACCATACACTGGATTTTGCTATAACTCTCCTCAGGGATAGATAATTTTGGGGTTTAGTTTTAAGGGTAGTCACAAAAGAAAATTATTTCCTTTCAGTTCTCAAATGGCAGCCCGTCAAATTTTGTGAACTTGAGCAAAATTGTAGGTAATATTAGTAAAAAACCGGCATTTGTAAGTGAAGGGTATTTGTCTGCACAACTCATCAGTATGATGTTTGTGTTGCACAGAGCTATTGACCATTTGGATTCAATGGAAAATAATCAAGCATTTTATGTTACTGTCGTTCGTTTTCGATGGGGGGTAGGGAGGGGGTTCAAAATGGCCCAGTAAAGTTGAAAAATATTGTTTCGCATTTGATAGGGATTGAAGTTAATGTTTAAACCACTAATATCAGCGATTTGAAAATATTGAAATTTGGGCAAGAAGAGCTTCAAAGTGAAGGGATACGTCTGTAGAATTCTCATAAGTACCTTTTAAGAAGGGTAGAATAGACAGAAAAGGAAGAACAAGAAAACGGCAGTGTTCCAAAGATCGATCTGCCATCAATGATGTGTGCAGTACGAGTGTCCGTTCGGACGTTAATGAATAAAATCTCGGATTATGTCCTTATTAGTTGCTTGCGTCTTATCATTTGCAGGATGTGTTAGGATACAGTACTTGTTACGCTAAACATGCAAAAAATCTTGATTTTTGATGATTTTTCGATTTGCTGATTAGCAAATCAATGATAGTGTCTTAAGGTAAAGTCCCTTCAGCAGCAAGTTATGCTGTGAAGGGTCTTTCATGATCTCTAAAGCATAACTGGCATTCTTGTGAAATGAAACAGGAAATAAAGATTCACCCTGGTATGCATGAAAAGTCACTCAAATAACCTGAACTTAGACGACACGCCACGCGTGGTGGGAGGAATAGCAACTTCTACGGGTATTTTTCATTCTGTAGGGCCAATGGCAAGTGGTACTCAAAGCGCTGAAGGATCTTTAAATAATCTAAATGCACTAACTACATTTCGGTTCCAGGCTAAACATTTCCTGACCCCTAAAACGTTGCCCCCCTGTTGGGCTCAAATGAACACGGTCGCTAAAATTACCATTTTTTTACGCCGCACTACATTGGCGTAGCAAGGAGGAGGAGCAACCCCCCCACACACACAAACAATAAATGACCGGGGAGCCAAATGGGAGGAAGGAAGAGAAACTAGGCATCGATTGTGCTTTAGAAGCACAGATATATCATGCGGGGACTACTTGCACTGTCATGCTGACTTTGACCTCTATGTACACATTATAAGGGTTGGGTCGGCAATTCTTCTGACCAAGTCCGGTGATTATAGCAATTGATATCTGGTGTGAGGTATTTCAATATTTTCCAAAGAATGCCCTTTAATTTGTCAGGTGACCTTGACCCAAATCTGTGAACACCATATATGAGGCCTTTAGGTCCGTGGTTCTTGACCAAGTTTAGTGATTATAGCCAATTGATTTGTGGCAGAAACAGCCTAAAGGAGGGTAAGAGCGATATGACCTGTAATGACCCCTACGTGACCTTTCCCCAATCTGTGAACACCTATATGGGCCTTGGATCAGCGGTTTGGACAAGTCTAGTGATTATAGCAATTGATTTGGGCAGAAACAGCAAAAATGAGGGTAAGAGCGACTGACTCTAAGGACCCCTGGTGACTTTTGACCCCAATCGTTCAACACCCGTGAGGCACTTGGGTAGGGTTATTTGAAGAAGTTGGTCAAGATCACGTTAACGGTGTAACATAGTAGCATTGAAATTTTGAGAGGATTAGAGAGACTGCCCTTTTTGGCCCCTAAAGGACTTTGGATTCAAATCTGTGAAAAAAAGCCATATGGCCACAGGCATCTGGCAATCACTGTGACCGAATGGCATAGATAGCACATGCGAACTGTGGGAGATGTAGGGAAAAGGGTGTTAGCGCGACAATGACCACTGTTGACCCTCCGTGACCCCTAGGTCAAAAACTGTGAACACCCTATATGAACCTTGTTCTTGGGTTTTTTGTGGCCAATTCTCGATGCTATCTTACTAATCGTCTGACACTAGTAGCACTTTGAAGCAATGTACAAACATACAGAGAAAGCAGAATCTAGAGAAGGCAGATATCCATGCGGCTGGCCCGCATTGATATAAAAAGAGAAAAGAAAAGAGTGAATATAGAAAAGGGGAAGAAAGAGAGAAAAGAGGGAATATGGAAGAAGAGAATGGGCAAAGGAGAGAAGATAACAGGTGGAAGAAGAGAAAGAGGACGGGGGAAGACGGAAAAGAAGGATGCGGGTGAAATTGGGCCTGAAACACTAATTTTTATCTTCTAAAATGGCAAAATCAAGGACCTTAACGGGAAGCTCCGCCCCTAGGACCCCACCTCTCGTACATAAAGGGGCATTTCGTGAGTCCACAGCCTCGTCCCCCGACTAACCTAAAAGTTTTGAGATTTTTATACATCTGAACCATTGAGCCTTTGTATCCACTTGTCAATCTTACGTGCAAGTTCGGTCGCATCTGTAAAATTCCATTTTGTAATTTCTGTCCGTAACGGACAAAAATACAGCAAAGTAGCTATGGAATGTGGGAACTAGCAAATTGTTCATACACAAACCTCAGATCTGGATCAGCTCAAATTTGAGAATGCCTTTCTCAAGAATATCTAGTGGTAATGAATAACAGAAGGTGCCTGAAATCACGAAATGCACCTTTAATCATCCCTCATGCAAGTACAGAATCGGGAAATCTCTTGAAATCCCCCCCCCCCCCCTTTAATTCCCCCCCCCCCCCTTCAGTTCTGGCTACGCCACTGCGTGCATTACGGTCCGCATGTTTCCGGGTAGAGTATACCGTAATTGTAATTCAAATGTTTGGCTTTGATAATCTTTATGTGTAGATTCAAATGTTGAGAAATCTAGATTACAAAAATTTCAATACTTTGATGTCTTTAAAGAGGCAATAAAGTCTCTACCCCTACTATATACATGGCTCGTTGTCCTCCGTTTTTAGTTTGGCAATTTTAGCGACTTTTTCATGCGACCACGAGAGGGGGGTCATGGAAATCTTTTGAATTTTGTGTCCTTTTTTTTCATGATCACCGGCATGCAGTTAGGGGTACTTAGGCCTTGGCATTTAAAGGAGGGGAAAACGGCGCTTCGCAGCATTTAACTCTGCTAGTAGTCCCTATGAAATGGATAAAAATAGATTTTCACTTTAAAATGGGCCATTTTGTGACCCCTTCCAATGAAAACGAAAGGAGTAACTTAAAATGCTGATTATAAAGAGCCCCAGTTTGAGATCCAAATTGTCAATAGTTCTGTGCAATACAACCGTCATAACGAAGCTATAACTGATTTAGTTTTTGGGAAGCAAATACCTGTTTATAAAACTGCACTTAAAAATGCAGAACGGTTGTCACCTATATATATTACCCTTTACCTACCCAATTTTTTGTTCAGTCCAACAAAATTTTTACAGGGCTGGCCGTATGAGAACGGAAGGAATAGGAATTGTTTGTTTTGTGACCTATCATTAGTTACCCTAACAATTATCCCTGAGGAGAAGTTAGAGCAAATCCCCAGGTGTATGGCAATCCCTTCCTGTTTTGGCATGAAAGAAAACCTTATGAATTCAATCATAATTGTATAGTGCGCTATATGATGAAATCAGTTTTGACAATTCTCTTAAAAGCCTTTGGCTTTTGTATATAAAAATGATTAACTGACCCCCCATGATATGGCCATTCCGCACATTTTGAGTGGACTATTAAACTTCTAGGTCCAACGGTTCTGTAGAAACAGTCAGTAGTACTTCGCTCAAAGGGCAGTGGACCCCAAAAAGGGGCGTGGTCATTTCATCATTTTCGGCGTCAGTGGGAATTATGGTACCAACCAAATATTGTTCCTGGACTTTCATTAAGTGGCATTCCTGAAGAGTTTAGCTCTTGACTATAATGCATACAAAACCCACCATGAGCTACTAGAGTCAGGAACCTATACCTGTGAACGAGATGCTAAGA